>CAKNWW010127924.1:1499-13007 GCA_932074435.1 Andricus kollari | reverse complement strand
GGCGATACCATGAGCCCTTTCCTTTTTTGCTTCACACTTCTGCCTGTATCTCTCGCACTACGAAATTCTTCTGGATACCTCTGCGGCGACGATAACTAGCGCGAGCATAATGTCACTCATGTATTTTAAATGGATGACCTGAAGCTCTAAGTCTCTGGTAAAGGCAAACTTAAAACTGCCATAAATATCATCAAGAAATACACAGGAGAGATTGGGATGGATTTTGGATTGGATAAATGTGCCAAAATTCATCTGAAGGACGGAAAGCATTTTCTTCGACGGATTTGGTCTTCCAATCTGACAACGTTGAACAAGGTATCTGCGACCAACATGCTTGCCGTCCCGGTTCTACTCTACTCGTTTGGGGTGGTTCAATGGACGAGGAACGAACTTGAGGCCCTTGATGTCACCACACGTAAGATCATGCATATGCATAAAAGCTTGCTTATCAATTCGTCAGTTCCACGATTATACATTCCACGCCATCAAGGCGGACGCTGACTTCTTAATCGCCAGTGACTTCATAACCAAATTGTTCTAAGTACAGCTTATATCGTAGCTAATGGCAGAGATCCTCTCCTAAAAATGGTCAGGAACCACGAGATGATTGGTGAAGGAGGGTTCGTTTACAAAGCCGCGGAACAAGCGGCCGAGACCCCCAGCCAGAATTTTAACATCAGAAGTGAGGAAAGTGCATTACTCCATCTAGATGCTTCACTTGTGAGCAAAATTTTGCTTCCCTCAGATCATCAGGGCTTAATTCAGGTACAGAGGGTTTTATTTTCGCATGCCAGCACGGTGTCATTTCCACCTTAGCCTACCGTGACCGCATTTTATGTCAAGAAGTTCCCAGCGATAGGTGCAGAGCGTGTCATGCACACGCTGAGTACCTGGAACACATACCATCGGGGTGTCCCACCCACGCAGGAACGACGTACATCTACAGACATAATGTGGCCCTAAGACTGCTTTATTACCATCTTTGTCGCTCTTACGGTGTTGGTCGCGACCCGGCCTTGCCGAACGCTCCAAGGGAGATAGAGGCAATGGTCCAAAACGAGAAGTGCCAAATTTTCTGGAACTACGATTTTCGGACAGCAGTCTCCGCTGCACACTCGAGGCCTGACATTGTTCTCCAAGATTTCGAGAAACGAACTATATTCGTGATCGAATTCTCGGCCCCGTCAGAATACAACATCACTGCCAAGGAGAAAGAAAAGGAGGAGAGATATCAAGACCTTAAAAGGGAGTTGCAACGACTGTACCCAAAATATTCGGTACAAGTAATTGTCCATGTGATAGGTGATCTCGGAGGTGCAAAACTATCACTGGTTCGTAACTTCAAAGCTACACCCGCGTGCCAAAAATATGCTAATGCACTTACAAAATGGATGCAGAAAGCTGTCATCCTTGGGTCGCTTCATCTCACGGTTGTGAGCCGTGGCCATGAGTGCGATTTACCGTGGTCCTACTGGGAGCCGGTTTCATTTTTAGATGGCAGTTGCTCCCAGTGAGACCCTCCGGTGGTTGTTTAACCTTATTTTTTAATTATATATATCTTAAGAATGTTGCTATTACGTGAAACGAGTGCGAATCGAAGGAAAATCGATAATTGCGTGCGCATTCATTAATGAAAAAGAGGGGATGAACGGGTCTAGTGAATGGAGTGACCCACTCGATACGAGAACTGATCGAGGAAGAACACTCCTTGCTTGGTACCGGTCACGAGAAGAGGTTTCACCAGGATGGAATCTCTACCCATTCATACCAGCTGCGATACAGTGACAGGTCGCGATTTAGGTGCGCCGATAACTCTTAATTGATGTTTTAGGGAAGGTCCAGGAGGACTCAAGTGATCAAAACACTAAAGCAAATTAATTCTTAAAACTAATTCGAACTAATTCAAATTAGTTCTTTTTTAACCCGTTCTGATATGGGAACTCAACAACCAATTCCCTAAAGCACCAACCTAATAATGATGTTACGTCTTTGATTCAAAGAAAAGATGAAGCTAATAAAATGAAAACAAGAGAATTACTAAGAATTTAAGGAAGAAGATCCTTTTTTTACCCGTTTACATACGGGAGCTCAAGGATCCATTCCTGTTAATTCTGAAATAAAGCCGACTGGTTGTTCATTATGGTTTCTAATTTAAGAAAGAAAATCAGTTAAAGTGCCCATTTTGTTAGTGAGAAATGAAATTCATTTGGATTTTTAACCTGTTTACATGCTCATCCCATAGATTATTTTATTTACAAATCAAAACAATGCACTTCTGCAAATTCACGAAATAAATTTTATGAATTACAAATAATCCTGGACATTCAGAAATTAATGAAAAATCTAAAACAATAAGGGAAAAATCTAAAACAATAAGGGAAAATAAAATAATATTGGAAATCCGAAATAGCTGATTAAAAAGCAAAAATACGTCAAAATAAGGAACCTCATAATTCTCTCATTCGTTTTTGTGTTCCCAGATTTTTTTTTATAACGTGAATTTACTTATAGTTAAATCCTAATCATTGCCGCTAACAAAATCTTTTATTTCAGATCTAATACCCTCTCAGGATTGGTGCCGATGTATATATTCGGGACCAATTTCCTGAACGGAGAAAATTAAATCCGTCGAAAAATCAACGGTTGCAGACAGGTTTCTATAACTAAGATTTAGTGATACAGGTGAATTTGGAATCAATCAACCAAGTAAATTCAAAATCAAGAATCATTCAAGCTGTTAAGTGATCCAAAAGCCCAATAACGCTACAACAGATACCCCTGGTGGGACACAAATGTTATTAAAAGAAGGGAGAATTGTCGAGAAAAGAAAATTGCAAGATTTTCATCGATCGTGCTCAGAGTTAAGTATATAAAGCGAGCTGAGAATCCATGAAACAGGTGCGCTGCCAAATCACCGCGTTATCTCTCGAGTCGCACGTCGCCGGTGCACCATTGTACTCGACCACAGAGAGGTCATATAAACATAATAAAGTGGATTAACTTAAATTGATATTATTGTGAGACGGCGAGAACTCATTAAAATCCTGAAAGGAAAAAATAAATCAGAATAACTAATTCCAAATTTTAGGGAATAGAAAATAATAATTTTTTGTAGCTATCTGGTAATAGAGATTCTTGATCATGGCGGATAAGGGAAATGTTGAGGAAAATCCTCAAAAGAAAGATAAGAAAAGGATCAAATTATCCAAATCCGTTTTAGAGAGCATATCAAAAGAAACGTTAACGTTTGATGATTTAAGCGATGCATCCGACGGTGAAGAATCAACAATCGAAAGTGAACATGATACGAACCATCGCCAATCAGAAAATCCTGGTGGATCGAATGCCAAGACCAGGGAAAACCCGACTGATCCCTTGTTCAATATAGATAGTGCGATGGGTGATAATGCGAATGTATCGGAATTAAGAAATAACGCACAAAATAGCGAACCTGACTCAAATGAGGAGGGATATAATGAATTGATAAGCAGTATTCAAAAGGTATAGCTAGATGTACAGGAAACGATTTCGGATCAGAACAAAATCATCGGAAGAATCCTTAGAAACAGAAGAAAAAATGTAAAGGCGCAAACCGAATTAAATAATAGAATAAACTCGTTTGCGGTAACACTCACCGATAAAATAGATATGCAAATGAGTTGGCTAAAAAATATAATTTAGTTTGCGGGAAAAATATCTAGAAGAAAATATTGTAGATGTAGAAAAGAAAGTCGACGTGTTAAAAAAAAGTTACTGAAGAAATACGTGTAGGCCAAGCAAATTTGGTTATTACCAATATGCAAAATCGGAAACGATTACAAGATCAAGAAGACCAACAATTTACACTGGAAACGTAAATGGATCGAAATATAGAACCGAAAAATGTAAGAGTTCCGTGGCTAAACAATTATTCCGTACCTAAGTTTTCGGGTACAAGCCGTGAGCATCCTATGATATTTTTGAACAACTTTGAACAATATGTTAGAGCCATAGATGTTAGGACATACGATTTCCATTTTGTAATTCAATCTTGCTTAGAAGGCACAGCTAGAGAGTGGTGGTCAGGGCCGGTTTTGTTATGAGAAATATGAAAACTAGCGGGCAATTCCTGGCGTTTTTGGAATCAGTGGACCAAGCAGGGCCATTAAATTGTCACGAACTATATTCACCACAGACAATTCGGTCTATCACCAGAACTATTATGAGGGAAACTCTTGTTATCGTCGAGATGACAGACATAATTACCAAAGAAACAATAGATATCAAAATCAAACACATCCACGCGGCTATCAAAATCAAGACAATTTCGAGAGCGATCGCCGAGAGGCAAATCTTGAAAACTACATGGCACAACCACGAAGCCAGGATCGACGTGACTATCGAAATCAGGTCTATCATAATCGGGGACGGTTTGATGATCGAAACCAAGGTTTCGATAACAGACAAAATCGGGGTTATTTTGATAATGGAGGTCGTGGGTACCAAGGTCGTCGATATGAAAATCGCCAAAATCGAGGATTTAATAATCAAGACTCGGGTCATGATGCATTCGCTTACCGGTCTCGAAATTATCCACATAACGAAGGTCAATGGTCAAATGGTCCCAATTACTCGAATTCAAATAACAAAAAGGATAATAATCAAAGATTCTCGAATGGTAGCGTAGAAAATGGAATATACAAACGAGAAAATAAGAGTCCAGAAAAGGTAAGCTCTGCAAACATGCAACACGGACAAGGAAACAGAGGTAGTAACATAAGCGGAAACAATCAACAAAACGATAAATTGCGCAATAATTATGAAAACAAGCAAACACGTAGTCTGGAACAATACTGTGAAAATGATAATTTATTTTGTAGTCGTGAGGACCAGGGAATCTTGTAAGCCTCGTGTCTGAAAAAGATTTAATAATTACAAAAGATGTGGCATTTAGAAAACAAAACAATAAATGACACTAAAGTTCAAAAAGAGACAAAAGTAGAGAAAAAAGAAAGAGATCCTGCAAATATTCATAATATAATAGAAAAAAGCTCTAATGTGGAATCTAGTGTTGATAAAATAAATATGAAAAAATCGGGTGACACCTTTAGTCAAAATGATAACACTTCTTATTTATCTTCTCAAAATTTAATTTTTTGTAATGAAGCAGAGAGAGTTAGAATGTCTATCGTCAGTACTTTTGGGCGCGAATCTACAGATAATGGTAGCGTTGCCATTATCTCTAAAAAAATTTCGTTAATCAAAGAGAACAGTTTTTCAAAACCAAAAAGCAGTTCAGAGAAAAAAAATGAGGATACAAACTTCGTTCTTCAGCTCGGAGAAGTAAATATCAAAGGAATAAATCAATGTGTTATTCAAGATGAAACAACAATGCGTACTTTTAGAAGAAACAAAAATAGAATAGATAGCTCTAGGAAGCATACTTCCAAACATTTTGAAGATAATATACCCACACTCACGGAAAATGCTACTGCAATTCTGGACACCTCATATATCATTGGCGAAATTGAAAAGCTGTACTCTATAAGAGAATCGCAGAGCAATACAATAATATATACAAAGTTGGGAAGTTTTACTCCTAAGCTTAGGAAGCCCGAAATTATAAATCATGAATTAATTAAAGCTAATTTCCTGTCTATAAGTAGAACAAATATTATAAATGGAAATAAAATAAAGCCACCTATGCTTTTAAACAAATATACTCAAACAAAAGGTACGCAGCCTATTAATCAACGGAATATTGAATCCTCACCAGGAGATATTGAAAAGTATTCAAGCGGAGAAAACCAAAAATTAATGTCGAAAAAGTGGCTAAAACTTCCTGCCAAGCCACCTTGTAAAATACTCAACAAAGTGAAAAAGTGGGGAAAGCACCCAGAAAGACCTCCAGACCTTCTCCGCAACATGGAACAACCCGAGAAATAAGGAACGAATGGGTTCTTTCAATACTATGGATATTCGATCAGGAAACATCATCATCGAGATTTAAGCTTAAAAGGAAAACGAGAGAAATAGCTATACTCAAAATTAAATTAACTGTTGTAAGAGAAAAGAATAATCTTAAATAGAAAATATTGTACTTCGAAACCTGGTCGAATTTATCCTACTAAAAATACACATAATCGAGTTCCAGAAACTTAAGAAACCTTATTCAATAAGTAGTATGTGAATAATAAGATATGTACAGTATGACAAAAGCGAGCAGAAAAAATTAAAAGAAAATCGAAATAAAAAAATATTTAAAATATTAAAAATTCAGATAAGATAGAATACGAAGCAGGAAAATGAATATATTATAAGATAAAACGTATGAAAACAACAAATAAGTTGTATTAGATAAATAAGAAATTGGAAGCAAAATCCAAATAATGTTAATTCAAATAAAATTAAGAACTACATTTTGACAAACCAAACAATTGAAACAAAACAAATGTGAAACTACACTTTTTGAATACCCTAGGCATTGGATTCAACAGGATCGGGAAAACAAAAAAGAAAAGTAACGCGCGATTAAAGATAAACGAATGTTTTCAAAAACTTTTTTGTATTCATTCGTTTAGGGGGCATAGTTAACCCCTAATTTTAAAAAAAAATTGAAACCAAAATTGTTTTGTTCGCTGCAATCGTTTAGGGGGGCACTGAAGTCCAGAGCATCATCAGTAATATAAATTTTATTGCCTCATTCACTCACTCGCTAACACTCTCATTCATTATAGCTCAACTTGGATACAAATTAAACACAAAATAACTTCTTTTGAGATAGAAAAAAATATATTCCCTTTTTCTTTGTTAAGCGAATCAATCTTTTAAATTTTTATAAGATTCCTTCGTTTAGGGGGGCACTGAAGCAGTTCAGAATATTTGTAACATTGAAAATAAAAAAATTCATTCAAAAGGGGTGCCCTCTATTTACATTACGCTACCGAATGACGAAATTAGAAAAAATTGCTCGACGAGTTAATCACCTTACTGAAAATGCATGCGTTGTTTGAAATCTATGGAACCCTCCTGAATTCTTAGCATTCTGCGGAATTCTCCCGAGTTCTGTAGCAACAATTACTTTAAAATTTTTTAAGTACCCTGAACACTTTTTAATACATTGAATTACAGAGGACCACTAAATCGTAACCCTTGCAACACGGAACGGACTAGGTGGGTCTTATATTTTCGGGGTCACTGAATTCGAATACGTTGTCTGCTTGGTCCCATCAGGTCAGGGTCAAGGTCAGTTCAAGGTCAAACTTACAGAATTTATCGCTAACCAATTAAGTCAGGGTACTTATAGGTTTTCGGGGTCGCTGAATTCCCTGAAATGATGGGAGCAAACAGACAACGGATTCGAATTTAGCGACCCCGAAAATATAAGACCCACCTAGTCTGGTCCGTGTTGCAAGGGTTTAGATTTTGTGGTCCTGTGTTATTTGGAATTTCAAGGAATTTATGGGATTTAGGGAATTCATGGAACTAAAGGAATTCACGGAATTCGTGGAATACGCGTAATTTGTGGAATTCACGGAATTCGTGGAGTTAACGAAGTTGATGAAAATCACGGAATTCTGAGAATTCATGGAATTTACAGAATTCAGGGAATTCCAAGAATTCTCGGAATTCACGAATTGCAAAGAATTCGTGGAATTCCCACTGTCGGTACCGGTAAAAAAATTCCGGTAAAAAATACCGGTAACGACAATTTTTTTACCGGTTTTTGAACCGTAAATAAAATTCAAGAAATTCACGGAATTCATGCAATTCATGGAGTTGATGAAATTCACCAACTCCATTAATTCCATGAATTCTGTGGAATTCCATGAATTCCGTGAATTTCTTGAATTCCTTAAATTTTATGTACGATTCAAACACCGGTAAAAAAATTGTCGGTCCGGTATTTTTTTTTACCGATACCGTCAGCGAAAATTCCAAGAATTCTTTCAATTTCGTGAATTCCGTAAATTCCATGAATTCCCTGAATTCCGTGAATTTCATCAACTTCGTTAATTCCATTAATTCCATGAATTCCGTGGAATTCCATTAATACCGTAGAATTCCATTAATTCCGTGAGTTCCATGAATTCTGTGGAATTCCATGAATTCCTTAAATTTTATGTACGATTCAAAAACCGGTAAAAAAAATTGTCGGTACCGGTATTTTTTTTACCGGTACCGACAGTGAAAATTCCAAAAATTCTTTCAATTTCGTGAATTCCGTAAATTCCCTGAATTTCATCAACTTCGTTAATTCCATGAATTCCGTGGAATTCCATGAACTCCGTTGAATTCCGTAGAATTCCATTAATTCCGTGAGTTCCATGAATTCCGTGAATTCCACTAATTCCGTGAGTTCCATGAATTCCGTGAATTCCATGAATTCCGTGAGTTCCATAAATACCGCGAATTCCACAAACTCCGTGAATTGCATGAATTCCGTGCATTCCTGGAATTTTATGAATTTATTGAATTCCATGAATTCCTTGAGTTCCATGAATTCCTTAAATTTTATAAATTCATTGAATTCAAAAACCGGTAAAAAAAAACTATCACTATAAACTATCACTATATTCAAACATATTAAAGTAATTATTGCTACAGAACTCGGGAGAATTCTGCAGAATGCTAAGAATTCAGGAGGGTTCTACAGATTTCAAACGAGGCATGCATGTTCAGTAAAATAATTAACTCGTCGAGCGATTTTTTCTAATTTGGTTGCTACGAAAAAGATACTTCTTAATTTTCGAATCTCGTTTAAGTGGGAAGTTGCACCAAAGGGTCAAAACCTCCTACAAAAAGTAACGGACGGGAAATAGTACGATCTGAACTTGTATTCTCACACACTCTCAGCGGTGGCATATGGACTGTCAGCTATCTAATGCATTTTTTTGATTGGTTAATCATTAATTGTTAATTACTCGGTAATTATGAATTCAATCAAATTTTTTTATTGATCGTTTTCTATTTAGTTTTTCACAAGGAATCACAAAATATAAATATGTATTTTGAATACTTGGACACCCTGATATAAGAAATAAATATAAATTTAAAAAAGGAATATATAAACCAGGTCTAGAAGTATGTAACCGGAATTTTTTGCAAACATTACACGTCGGTTGCATGAAAATGATCAAAAATATTTTATTCAAAGTAATCGCCATTGCTATTTACAAATTTTTCCCACCACTCCGGAAGGTGATGAATGCCATGCCAATAAAATCCTTTTCTCTAGCTGCTCGTGGGAATAACAATGACAACACCAAAATAGTTGTAGTAAGTGCGGTTCAAAACAATCGAACGCGCAGGGCTCCCGACATTGGGTCGGACAACAATGCCGACTATCCTAGAGTTGGGGGAGCCAATCAAGACGAGGTCAATGCGAATGACCGGCAGAACCTCGTTACTTTTAAGAGGACGGATCGACTCAGGGACGACCTGCTGAACGGAAAGGTTACAGGACACGACTGCATACTCTGTGGTGCGAGAAACCCCCAGAGCTCTCGCATTTTTCGCATCAACTTCTCCGAAACCGTGCCGAGGAACTACGAAAAAGGGGTTATATGTATAAGCGGAGCGCCTACTCAACCGCAGCCAGAAGAAGCCGGCAACAGAGAAAGAGAGGCGATACTGAGACCAACCGCGAGCAGACATCCAATGGAGGAAGAGCGACGCTTCACGACCCGGAGAAACATCAACATTCAGCGTTGTCTTACGCCCAAAGATCTGGCTGAACTGGATAACGAGCTTCATGGAAATTTTTCCGAAGAACCTGACCTCTGGACTATTAACTGTAGTGTGTATAATGCAGCAAGAGCTTTGGCAGATGCAAACCGTAAAACAAAAACAACGGTTGATCATAAGACCAAAATACGAATGCATAAACTCAGCACAAAGATAGGCTGGGCCAGACAGTACGCGTCCCGCATTCAGTGTGTGATTCACTACATAACATCTGGCAGGAATGTCACTGTCAAGGTTCGACAGTTCGAGCGCCAGCTACGGATCTGTAATCACACGCTTAACAAGTCAAAGCTACTGACCATCAGGCAGCATATTGTTGACAGAATACGAGTACTATCTAACGCTAGGAGAAGTCTAGAGCGGAGAGAGAGGTGGGTCAGAAAAAATCAACAGATTTTTTCTGACCCATCTCGACTCCTCCAAGACCCTCCAGTTACTGTCGGCATTTTGGAGAGAAGTCTACGAAGTCCAGCATCCACTGAAAGAACACTCAAAGAATATAAATAGCTTCAAGGAGCTGCGCAGTGCCCTCATAACACCTGAGGAGGAATGCCCACCCATCACTCCCGGGGAGGTGAAAAACTTATTAAGAGGCATGAAGAACTATTCCGCTCCGGGACCAGATGGTATCAAGACCTTCTGGCCTGGATTGATTACCGGAAAGCTTTTGATTCAACCTTCCATAGACTTATCATCTGTCTGTTGGAAAGCTTAAAGGTTCATCCACACATCGTGAGGTGCATAGAGAGATTAATGCCGCTTTGGACAACCAGATTCACTATCACACCTGCAAAACATCATGTGATCACTAACAGTGTCACCTTTCAGAGAGGTGTGTTTCAGGGCGACACCATGAGCCCTCTCCTCTTTTGCCTCACATTATTGCCATTATCTCTCGCACTTCGCCATTCCGAAGGGTACCTCTGCGGCTAACCTGGAAATCTAAAGCATAAAGTCACTCACATATTTTACATGGATGATCTTAAGATCTACGCTAAAAATCAAGAGAAACTACATCCAGCTCTAGACATTGTCAAAGAGTACACTCAAGAAATTGGAATGGAGTTCGGGTTGGAAAAATGCCCCAAGGTTTATTTGAAGAAAGGAAGACTTAGTGGAATCCCGGACGACCCTGAGCTCGTCGACAGAAGCGCTATACGACACCTAGGCGCTGGAGCGACCTATACATACCTGGGCGTGCCACAGAGCCGCATTCAGGACGTGACAGCTATCAAGGATACTCTACGATACAGATACAAACGTCTCATTCGATGGATTTGGTCTTCCGAACTGCCGGCGAGGAACAAAGTATCTGCGACAAACATGCTTGCCGTCCCGGTATTACTCTATTCATTCAGAGTGGTTCCATGGACGAAGAACGAGCTCAGATCCCTCGATATCGGGTCCCGAAAGGTTATGCACATGAACAAAAGCATGCACCTTAAATCTTCTGTTCCGCGACTTTACATCTCACGCCGCCAAGGTGGTCGCGGAATACTAAATCTTGAATGTCTTCACAACAGGATTATTTTGGGTACAGCACATATAGTCGCAAATGGACATGACCCTTTTCTTCAAATGGTCAGGAAACACGAAGAAGTGGGCAAAGGGGTGTTTCTCTACAAAGCAGCGGAGGAAGCTGCTGAAACACTCGGCCTTGACTTCAATATCAGGGATGAGCAAAGTGCATCAAATCTTATCCATCTCGAGTACTCACTCCTGAAGGCCCAGATTGAGAAAGAACAGGAGAAAAACTTCCGCGAACAGCTCCTCGAGAAGAAG
>CAKNWW010127872.1:731-15941 GCA_932074435.1 Andricus kollari | reverse complement strand
CGTTGATGAAGGGTAATTTAAACTCTAAATTACTCTTAAACAATCTAAATAATAGCATTATAACAATTAATTTAAAATTAATTATAAGAAGCTATGCGTTTTTCAATCTTGTGCATCGTTTTTTAAAAAATTCGCAAAATATAGAAAATTATAAAAAAACAACAAGAGGTATTTTTCGTAGAACATTTTTTAACGTGCAAACCTTTATGTTCATATTTTTCGTGTCCGTCATTGCTTGCGAGAAAAAGTATAAAAGGCTATTTTATACAAAAAATTCTCCTGGCCACCAAATTTATTTAGCCCGCATAAAACTCAAGAGATGTCCTCCTTATCAAAGTACAAATTCAATAAAAATTGATAAACAATATAAGGGAAGAATTTTGGAGAAAATCGACTTTTAATTTTTTCAGAAAAACCGCCGCCATTGTATATTAAAACTTTTCAAATTTTGTCGGCGGCTTAAGACAGAAGCACGAAGGAATACGAGTAAGGAGTAGTAAGGAGTGGTATCACCCTATGTGTTTGGTGAGCAGAGGTGGGGCGAGCGGCGTCCACAAATTCGTTAATTCTTGCCACGAATGGAAACTTGGGAGCAACATCGTGCACATGCGCAAAGCTATTTTCGCACTCACGTGTTATACCCACTTTCCTATGTTATAAATTGACATCTCCATGCATATGCAGGTTATGTTCGTTTGTGTTTTCATTTTGTTGGGTTTATATCACGTTCCTGAATTAAAAACGAGAAGGAAAATGGCATCAAAAATGTGAAAAGGATTTAGAAAGTGTAAGTACTACAATAACATTAATATAATCATTTATGTATTACGTAAGTAAGGGATGAAGTTAGTTTCAGTGTACAAAATATTGTAGGCACAGAAATGTTCAAAACACAAGATCGAAACTTCCAACGCGTGTTGACATCGTTCACATGGCAACCGCCAGTGCGCATGTGCACGATCTTACCCCCAAGTTTTTATTCGTGGTAAGCATGAAGGAATTCTTGGACGTTGCTCGTTCCACTCCCCACTTACAGGGATACTACTCCTTACTATTCCTTCGTGGACAGAAGACTGTAAATGCTACTAGAATCAAAAAGAACACGAGAAATGGCTCAAAAGATTTTAAAGAAAAGTTTTTGGGTTTTTTGAAAAACGAAGCACAGAATTCAAATACGCGTAACTTTTTGAAAAATTTTGTTGGAAAATCGGAAAAATATGTATCGCCTAATTTCTTTAAAAAAACAAACATATTTCGGTCCCGATAATTCTGCGACTTCAAGTGTGAAACTAGAACCAGTTTGACTTGGAATGGACTCGGTCTGCTTCTTACATTAAGCGTATTCAATTTTTCAAATTTTGTAGACAAATTACACATCCCAGGAATCGTGAAATCTTATAGATTCCGAATATGATATTTAAATATCGTTAATTCCAAAATTAAAAAAAAATTGCATTCGTACCTTCGCCCAGCTTACAGAAAAAATACCCCTGTTGTGAAGGGCCGGGGAAGCTGGAGCCTCAGATTACGGTATTTTCATTCAATACTGGTGTTCCCACACCTGGTAGTGCAAACTCGAGCCTCCAAGACAAGC
The DNA here is from genome assembly GCA_932074435.1 of Andricus kollari. Lineage (NCBI taxonomy): Eukaryota > Metazoa > Arthropoda > Insecta > Hymenoptera > Cynipidae > Andricus > Andricus kollari. Next base: position 14,347 of record CAKNWW010127872.1, on the reverse strand, counting down.
CCGAGGAAAGGCCTCGCATTTCGAGGCCTCGCCATTTTCAAGGAAAACCCAAGAAGATCAATTCAAGCCGGCAGGTAAGGCTGGTCTTGTCTTGTCTCGAAAATGACGAAGCCTCGCTCGAGCACAACACTATAAAATACACATATACATATCTCAGTTCCATGTAACCGATCACAGATCTTGAAAAAGTATTTTTAGCATAAAGTTTCATACATTTTTTTTATACGGTTCTTAAAAAGATAAACTATAGGGCTTATTGTATGATTATAATATCAGTGAAATGTAAAACAGATATCGAAAACATTACTTCCTCAGTGGTCAACATTGAATTTTAAACAAATATTTCACTTTTAAAGACATAAGACATAGTTAATGTTATCAAAAAAAAAGAACTTGAAACAATTTCGACGAATACTCGGATAAAATAATTCAGAAAAAGGAGGTGGAATTCCTTTTGCAAACAGATTTTTTATACTACGTCATAATTCAATTCCCTAGGCACTAATTGTATATAGGAACCAGTAAGGAAGAAAAACGTCAATAGTCATAGAGCAGCAGTAAAATATCCGAAAAATATTTTTCACCTGTTTTTCATAAAAAACTACAAAAACGACTATGGAATTTTACCAAGTTGAAAAGTACAGTAATAGAGTCTTGAGACAACAGAAAATCGCTACTACACAAAAACCAGTACATAAACTATAAAAACTTTATGAATTTATAAAAAATGGTATTGTACATGACAAGATCTTTCTTTAAGAATAGTAACGGGGAAACATTGATTACCTTACACTACCGACAGATAGTATCAGACTACTCACCGAAAGACATATTTAAAAATTAGCCTCAACTTTTGCAGGTGATAGCGCCGTCTAGCATACATATAAAATTATTTTTCTGTGAAATTTGCAGCCTATCTATCTTTATTAATTTACTAGGATTTCAGTTCTAAAAATGATTTTTTTAGCGTGTGCCGAATGGATAATACTTCGCACCATCTCACATTTTGATTTGTTACCAAGCCAAAATCCAAAACTCATAACTAAACTGTTTCGGCACTAAACCGTCCTCTTTAATTGTGTAAGGTTTATGATTGAGCTAACGGTACAAATAAGGAAGATATTTTCAAGAAGTGACTTTGAAAATACACCCTAGAAAAAATAGCTGAGTCCGACAAGCATGGAGATTGCAGAATAGGCCACCATGTCATCTCTCCTTGACACTCGCTACGAGAGTAAGTCAAATATGAACCTTTTTGCAATTTTTAATAATAATCTCACCCAACAAATTATAAAAAGCCCCGCTTCATTAATTGTTGCACAATTTTTAAGTTGCGCTCAAAGAGATATAGCAATCTTCTGTGAATAAAATTTTGAGATGTACTCTTGGCTAAAGATGCCACGCACGACCGTCGTTAAATAAACCTTAGTTTAAGTAATTTGGCCTTGTATGAATTGAATAATCACGTGAAAAAGACCAAATTAAAATTTCCATTTTTTAGCATGTTCGCACAAAAAAAATTATTATTTTATGAACCCGTAAAGATTTTTCAATGTTTAATGACTCAAATGCAAGGTAAAATCCTAAAGATCACTTTTGTAAAATATCAAATTAATACATGCATATTCCAATCTTCTGCCATGAGCTGAATTTTAAGTAAAAAATTCCTGAAAAATTGGAATTTTATATTTTTCTTTTCACACGATAATTCAATAGCTATACTATCAGTCGGTAGTACATATTTGAAAAAAGGCCTACTTACTACTTCTTCTTCATCTTTGGTTCTGGCCTTTTATACTGAAAGCCATGTCTCATTGCCTATTTATTACATTACTGGCTTTGTTGTAGCAGATCAGAGACGGACGAGAGTCAAAATAGAGAATATGCAGAAAGCAGAAGTACAAATGGAATATCGTGATAAGCTGAGAGATGATTTACATAAAAAAAGAAAGGATTGTTTGTTGTGTCTGCCCGTTTAGGCGGTATTACGGCCGAAATGCTTAAGGCCCTTTATTAAAATGGGTAATCGATTCTGAATTTTGAGACGGCACATTTAAATATTTTTGTCTAATTTTTTACGTGCGTCATCCACGTAATCATATCTCGAAGCACACAGAGCCGGGCTTTCAGTAAAATGTTTATATTTTGTTTAATAATAAAAAACGTAAGAACGATAGCAGTGACGCTCAGTGTTAGCTGCCTCTGCATTTTCGCCACGTGCCAATGGACCCTTGTCAAACCACAGGAGACACATATCCCGGGGCGAGTCGAATTACCTGGAACGAATGACCCTTTCATTGTTATGAGATTACGGCCGGGTACAAAAACTGCCATTATGAGATCATGGAGTAATTAAATTTTAATTAGCAGAATTAATTTATTTATATAATTACAAGAAAGTGAAAAAATATTTATGAAAATCGGTTACTATTTGCAGTAATAATTGAAATCTTTAGGTAATAAATAACTTCTGTGCATATATACTGCTCATTTTTTAGTAAATGAACGCGGCAGAATCAGAAAACATGAATAATTTATCATTTTGAGGATTTCAGTCGACCTGGAGCCTGTAACATTCAACTGATTTGTTCAATAATTTCTTAATTAACTGACATGTATGGAAATTCCATACATGGAAAACAGACTGGAAAGATAACAAACTTTGTCCCTAATCTGAATATTTGAAGGGTGGATTTCCGAAAGGATGCAGACACCATTTCTAAAACGTTCTGGGAGAACCAAAGCGTTGTCTAGAATAAAATGTTCAATTAAGGTCGAAATCGAGGTCAAAATAAATAATTAAATACGTACTTTAAAGATATATATCTATACTCAATTGAAAAAATACGAAATGTAAATTATAAAAGGTATTTTCTGGAATAATTGATACAATTACCAGCTTTAGAGAGTAGTATTTTTTCCAGGATATTTAATGATTTTTTAAACAATTTTTATTTTCTGAGGCAATTTTTATTTGCTTAAACAACTGCTTCCCTGCAAGGTATTAAAAGTTATTTTCTAGAAATAATGACACAATTAACAGATTTTGAGAATAATATTTTTTTCCTCAGGATATTGAGTGATTTTTCAAACATTTTTCATTTTCTAGGACAACTTTTATCAGTTTAAACAATTTTTTTGCCCCGGAATCGTAACCAGATATTACTTTCTGGAATGAATGACACAATTAACGGATGTTGAGAGTAATATTTTTTTTCATGAGGATATTTATCAAGTTTTTAAACAATTTTCTTCTCTCTAAAGCGTGAAAAGCTATTCTTTTCTGCAATGAATTAGACAATCAATGAATGTAAAGATTAATATTTTTTTAAAAGCACGTCGCTTACACGGTGGGCTTGAATCTCAAACAGGTTTGGCAAAAATGCCAAAGAAAACAGGCAGCGGGGATTTGTTACTGGGCCCCCAAAGGTCGGAAATCCGTTGAGTTTGAAATCCTAACTCCTATATTAAGAAAAATATCTCAATTTTTAAAAAGAAGTCAAAAATATGAAAATAATGCATATTATCACTTAATTTGTATCAAGTATAGGCCGATGCCAATCGGTTTATAATGAGTTTATCCAGTTTATTTATTTAAATACTTCACAAAATAAACATATTTTTGGTTCTGGGTATAAGGGGTTGAATGAAAATTCGATGACTGCCTTCTTTCACATTTCGACTAATTTGATGCATAAACTCAAACCTTTGAGCCTAATGAGAATCGAGAATTATGTGTGATCATGAACCGAACTGATAGAAAGTGTGCGCTGCTTGTTGCATGAATATTAAGTTCGGCAAGAACAAATCTGAATTCAGTATCAACGATAGAATTGAGAAGCTTATCAGAAAATTCATCAATCCAAATTTTTGTTTAACTGATTCAAAGTTTCCATTAAGGATATGCACCTCTCGCCGGCGAGCTCTTTTCATAATTCTAACATGATTCTAACAGTACAAACTATAGGCAACGTATGCAACTGTTACCTAGAGAGACTGAAAAATGCCGTTGTCCACTTTTCATCTCGACACTTGTAAATTAAATTCAAGACATGTAATTTTAATAAGTATTTAAATAAATAATTAGGAATTTTCATGATAAACAAAAGATTCCTCCATTATAAATACTTTACATGTATAAAGACTGGGTAAATTCATTATAAACCGATTTGCATCAGCCTATACTTGATAAAAATTAAGTTATAATATGCAATATTTTGATATTTTTGACTTCTTTTTAAAAATTGAGATATTTTTCTTAATTTAGCAGATAGGATTTCAAAGTCAACGGATTTTTCACCTTTGGGGACCCAGGAACTAATCCCCGTTGCCTGTTTTCTTTGGCATTTTTGTCAAACCTGTCTGAGATTCAAGCCCACCGTGCTTATTATGCAGTATTTCCTTATCTCAGAAAGTATACCCTATACTGTTTACAGAATTAAATTCAATTTCTCTGTGAAAAGTATAGTCCTTTTTCTTCTTAAAATTACTTCTATGTTCTGTTTTATTTATATACGTTTGGAAACATCTACATGCAAATTATTTTCAATTCACAGATTCCACTAATCTACGGCGGTGATTTTAGGAAAAGACTACTTCACTTACAACAATTGAATTTAATTGTTTAAACAAATTATTACTGTTTAAACTTTTCTCCAACTTCTTTGTGAAAAGGCACACATGAATGATTAAATATTGTTTTAATAATTGCTAAATATCTTAAACAAAAAAAAGAGTATTTTTAGCATTCACTAATTATGTCATTAATTGCAAAAAAAATAGTATATTGTGTATCGAGGGCGTAAAGAAGGCTATTTTGACGAGTGTGAATTCGCTGCACGAGCGAAGCGAGGGCAGCAGTCACACGAGGTAAAATAGCTTTACGCCCTTGATACACACCATACTTTTTGTCCCCCTCCTTGAAAATAAGCATGTGAAGCAGATAGAGGATGTTTGGTATACTTGACAATTTTAGCATATTCTCTCTCCATATTCTCACTTGCGGGGGACAGTGTATGTGTAGCGGGTGTAAAGTTTTATGCAGCGGGTGTAAAGTTTTATGAAGCGGGCGTAAAGTTTTATGTAGCGGGCGTAAACTTTCATGTGTAGCGGGCGTAAAGTTTTTGTTGGCCCGGCGACGGAGTGCGCATGAGCAAACGTCACTGGGCTGCAAGCCGCCACTTTACGCCTGCTTCGTGTGCATGCAATGGCGCGTTTTCAAGGGGGGTCGGACAAAAAGAATATTTTCTTACGATTTACGAGGAAAAAATTGTTTAAACTAATAGAAATTGTCTAAACAAACGACATTTTTTTTATATACTAAATATCCTAAAAAAAATATTACTTTCTAAATATGTTAACTGTGTCATTAATTCCAGAAAATAAATTTTCATAATTTTTACAACTTACAGGGGGAACAAATTTTCAAACAAATAATGATTGTTCACACAATTCAAAGTTATTTAAAAAATACAGGGCAACCCTTCACTTATGGATTGAAAATTAGTATAAAAGGGAATTGGGGGTTCCAAATTGAATGATGTTGGGTGGAAATTATTCCTTGAACATTCTTCAAGAGGTGACTATACTTTAATTCACAAAAATTTTATAACAAGTACTTCTTTTTCAATTTTTTTTTTAATTGAGTACTGCTATATATCTTTAAAGTACGTGTGATGGTATGATTTACTGGTAGCGATGTTGGAGATCTCATCATCTTCGTCCTCGGAATCATCTTCCATAATTGGTTGTTTCTGCAGGGCGTTGTTGCAAGTCTCCCCACAGTAAATATTAGCATCCAAATTTGTTATTAAAGCGAGCTAGTTTTAAGTTATAAATGGAGTATGAAGAGATTCAAGAATGCATAAGAGTTGATTCAAAAGAAGTTTGATTTCACGAAGTCAACTAAATCGAAATGCTTGACATTTATAACATTGAGAACAAACTCAAAACATGGTAGAAAGTTTAAATTAAAAAAAAATCAGAAGAAAAACGATACAAAAAAGTTGAGTCTAAAAAAGTAAAATATGAATTTAGGAAGTCACATTTTCACAACTCCCGCCCCCTGTCACAAATGGTCACATTTTGCCACCCCCGCCCCATGCCATGGTATCCTTTATGGACAGCCCCTAGTTTTCAATAAGCCTATTTTTTATAAGCATACACAGATAAAGAAATGTCGCAATAAATTTTTCAAAGTTTAGAACTGAATTATTCGCGGAAGACAAATTCACCCCTTAATTCAAGATGGCGGAAAAGCTGCAAGGAGTTGATGGTGGAAAAGTGGGATTTAAGTTTTCTATCTGGCACCCTAACGATAGTAAAAAAAATTCTTCCCCAATGACTTGCAAAAATACCCATAGGAATCTTACTAACTATACTAGACTACTGAGTGCCTTCATGAATATGTGCGGTGAGAAGAGAGCAGTTTCTACTGATTGCAAAAAGGTGATTATCGTTCTACTTTACAAGGGAAAGGGCCGTTCAGGTGACTGCCCTAATTACAGAGCTACCAGCTTGCTAAGTTAGCCAGGTAAAATACTTGGTAAAACACTCATTAGTAACGTCATGGAAATAACCGAAGAAAATATCTGGCCATATGCCAGGGAGATCATGTATGGATCAGATATTTATTTTGAGATAAACTATGAAGATTTGCGGTAGAAAATCGTTCAATAACAAAAAATAATCGCAAATTCTTAACCGATCCTAATAAAATTTGGACAAGAGCCGTAAAATGCAAAACTATAATAATTTTGTGAAGAATTTAGCTTGATAAGGTCAAAACTGTAAAGTTTTCACTTTTGAAAACTATAAAGAAAGTTGAATTTTTCACCTTTGTCAAGTGTCACAGACTAACCTATCAAACCAATTGACACAAAATTGTAACTAAATCATTTCCTAGTGCTATTTTTTAGAAATTTATAGTACTTAATTAGTTTTAAAAAAATTCTGAGGATTTTATAAAAGAAAAAAATGACTCTTCAATTTTTTTTCCATGTCTACAGAAAAATCTATGGTACCGATTAACACTCAATTTGAACTAGACACGAACGATACTCCTTTCTACTTCTATATTTAAGGAATTTATAATAACCTCATTTTTTAAATAAATTTTTGTGTTTTCAAGTTGAAAAAATATTTGGTTATCCTGTCCGCTCGGCTCCAGCAAAAACTATTGATTCGATCAACATAAAATTTTAACTGTAGGTGTGCGGTAATATTCTTCATGGCTATTTTAAGATTTTTGTAACACATTTAATCATTTAAAATTTGTTGTATATTTTATCATAAACAAGTGCATTTTTTAACTGCGCGTACGGTTAAAGCGAAATCTATTGGTCCATCAACGTAGAATTTCAACTTTAGGCGCATGGTTCTATAATCTAGTGCTATTTTTCAAGATTTTGTAATATCTTTATTAGTTGAAAAAATTTTTACATATATTATCATAAAAAATTAAATATATCATCTTTACGAACAGGTGCAACCAAATCTATTGATTTGATTAATATAATATTGTAACTGCAAGAGTGCAGTACAATTTTCTAGTACTATGTTTCAAGTAGTGTTGTGAGCTTCAACCAATTAACCATTTAGCAAATACCAAACAAACAAAAACAGATAAATAAGCCAAAGTTTAATAAAATGAATATAGTTAAGACAGCTAAAACAAATAAACAATGAAAACAAATAATCGGTTAAATATTTAATCACCTGAAGTGCAAAGATGATTAAATATTTTACGGTCGCGAATTCGATCAGATCCACACTTCAGATTTTTGACCTGTTTTGACTAAATTAGTCGACTAACCTTTGGCTAATTTAATGTAAAATTGTATAGATTTCAGCACGTAAAATTGAATTTAATAAGATCAATGTTTACTCGCGCCACAAAATGCTGGCTATACGTATATTAAAATTTCGGTACGAATAACCTCCTTTTCCAGGTCTAACTCTTAAGTGACAATTCTAGCTCTAAATAACAATTTTATTTGAAAACTTAAATCCTTTATAAGAACCATTTTTACAAGTGATTAATTTATAATATTTTTGTGTTCATTTTTTCTAAAAAGTAGTGAAATCCCACAAAAAACATCTATGATTCAAAAACTTGACCAATTATAATTAAATGAAGATATGAAAACAAAGTTGGCCAAGTAAAATTGAAAAATAATTATTAATATTAAATGATTACAAGTAATGAAAAATGAGATTTCTAAATGTTGTTTCAGAATTCAGATTTAAGAAGCCAGTCGTTTGGATAATTATTTTATTTTATTTGCGAACCTTAAGATAACCACATCATTTAATTGTACTCAGTCAAATGTTGAACCAGCTGAATGTTAGCGCGAATAGTATGGGTTCCAAGATTCACATAAATAAGACACATAAATAAGACAATGATTACTGTGTTTGAAAGAGGGAAATAAAAAAGCAGTATGCAACATGGCTTTATACGAAGAGATGATCGAGAGTATCTTGGAACTTTATTTACTGCTGACGGAAACATAGATCCAGAGATATACAGACGTATGAACGAGGATATAAAGATTATCGGCAGAGTAGGAGCTATTACTAGAAGTAAACATGTGGCAAATGTAGCTAAAATTGCAATATATAATTCTCCGCTTGGAGTAAAGTCAACACGGTTAATATGCGATTTCTGCGAAATATATGCGGTAAACCCCTAATGGAGAAAGTTAGTAATAATTGGCTTCTCAAAGAATTTGGTGAGCAACAATGCTAGAACCGAACGAGTTTACGCTTACCTCGAAAAGGATTTGGCTTAAACGTACATTAATAAAATGCGTCCGTGACTGACGATTCATACCGGGATAGCCCTGTGTAAAAAGGTTCGTACAAAATCCAGCTCGAGAACAAAACGGCCATCGACATATTGGACTGTAACCATCTTAAGTCTGAGGTTTTATTTCATTCTTTTTTAGTTTTATATGATAATAAAACAGAAGAACATCCTGCTGCATGATTGCATCTTTAGAGTAAACTTGTATACCACACAGAAGCTTACAGCTTTCGATTACCGAAAGATCGGTTATCTATCTGTTGAGCACCTTGCTGCTCAATGGAGACAAAAGCAGCTACAAAATACTTCAAATCTCTGGTAAAGACGGGCAGAACTCTTTCCGGATTCTGAAGGGTTCGTTATTGCCATCCAGGGTGGGGTAATCAACACTAGAAACCACCAGAAGCACATCTTTGATATTGAGGCCGCTATTGCTTTGCAGGAATAACACTCACAGACATAAAGATGCTGCTGGGATTATCCACCTCCACAGGGAACGTTATGCGAGGTGCACCCATCACTTGGAAGAACTGGGAGCTGATAAATGTTTACATTTTATACAGAAAACTATATTGCTGAACACCTGTCGCATCGTCCAGAGTTTTCTAGGCGTTAACAACGATAGCTGATAGCCTGATAGCTGACCAAAAGGCAACATATTGTTCATAGAATACGGGTCAAAGAAAATGAACAGTTTTTCTCTGACTCTTCTCAACTCTTCCAAGAACCTCCAGTTAATGTCCACCACCAGCCCAAACCAGAGATCGAGGCATTTTGCAGAGAAGGCTATGAAGTCCAGCATCCACTGAATGAAAAAACAAAGGACATAATTAGCTTCAAAGAGCTGTGTAGTGCCCTCATAACACGTGATGATGAATGCGCACCTATCACTACCGAGGAGGTGAAAAAAGTATTAAGAGGCATGAAATACTATTCCGCTCTGGGTCCAGATGGCATCAAGACCATCGTGTGGAAGAAGTTCCCTTTAACCCACCAATACATGGCCCATATTTTTACCCCTTATATCTAAAGTCGGAAGAGCATATTCTGGTGTGGTTGGTGGAAGGACGCACGGTGCTGCTCCCGAAGATGGGCAGCTTGTCTGACCCTAAAATTATAGAAATGTACGAATAACGCGGGTCGAAGAAAGTCGTAGCAGGATGCCGGGACAACCTGCTCATCGGTAGATTTGTCTTCAAAGACGTAGCATCCTACCAGTGCTGCCTATCGATGACCTGGATTGACTACCGGAAATCTTTCGATTCAACCTCCCATAGACTTATCATCTGTCTGCTGGAAAGCTTAAAGGTTTACCCACACATAGTGAGGTGTATAGAAAGATTGATGCCACTTTGAAAAACCAGATTTATCTTCTCATCTGGAAAACATCGTGTGACAAGTAACAGCGTCATCTTTCAGAGAGGCCTCTTTCAGGGCGACACCACGCGACCTCTCCTCTTTTGCCTCACATTATTGTCACTATTTCTCACACTTCGCCATTACCAAGGGTACTTCTGCGGCAAACCCAGATGTCGAAAACATAAAGTCACTCATGTATTTCACATGGATGATCTCAAGATCTATGCTAGAAATTCAGAGCAAATAAATCTAGCTCTAAAGATTGTCAAGTACACTCGAGAGATTGGAATGGAGGTTGTGTTAGAAAAATGCGCAAAGGTTAATTTGAAGCGAGGAAAACTTAATGGCATCCCCGAAAACATTGGGCTCGTGGACAGAAGCGCTATACCGCGATACCTTGGCGCTGGAGAGACCCATACCTATACAAAGTATCTAAAACCAACATGCTTGCCGTCCTGGTGGTACTCTATTAATTTGAAGTGATTCTATGAACGAAGGACGAGCTCAGATCCCTCAATATGGGGTCACGAAAGGTTATGCACATGAACAAAAGCATGCACCTTAAGTCGTCTGTTCCGTGACACATACATCTCACATCGTCAAGCTGGTCGTGGAATACTGAAACTGGAATTTACAACACATATAGTCACAAATGTACGAGAACCTCTTCTTAAAATGGTCAGGAAACATGAAGAATTGGGCAAAGGAGCGTTTCTGTAAAAAGCAGCGGAGAAGATTGCTGAAACACTTGGACTTGACTTCAATATCACAGCTGAGCAAAACGCACCACACATTACCCATTTCGAGAACTCACTCCTGAAGGCCTGGATCAAGAAAGCACAGTAGAAAAAGTTCCGCGAACAACATCTTCCACAGAAACGTAAAGGATCAGTCGATGTCGTATGAGCTGACGTTTGCTTTCCTCAAATCACCCGGATTTCAGTCGGGCACGAAGGGTTTCATTTTGGCGTATCAAAATAGTTTGATTTCCACTTTAGCATACTGTCGCCACATTTTGAGCCAAGACATTTGCGATAATAGGTGCAGAGAGTGTCATGCAGACTCTGAGCACTTAGGACACATACTAGCTGGGTGTCCAACTAACGCGGGAAAGTCGTACATCCAAAGGCACAATGTGGCACTAAGAGGGCACCTTCTCTGTCACTCTTACGGAATTAGCCCTGATACCGCTCTGACAAACGTTCCTCGGGAAATAGAGTTAATTGTCGAAAATGAGAAGTGCCACATACACTGGAACTTCATATTTTCGACAATCGTTTGTGACGCGCACTTGAGACTTGACATAGTTTTCTTTGACTTCGAAAAACTAACATTGTTCGTTATAGACATTTCGACATCAGCTGACAAGAACATCACAGCCAAGGAGAATGTGAAGAAAGAGAGGTATTAATATCTTATAAGGAAGTTGCAACGTTTATACCCGGGATATTCTGTTAAGCTAGTCGTCCTGATCATTGGTGCTCTTGGAGGTGCCAAGAATGCTTATTTAAAAACTAAACAGCGAAAAATTCTGAACTTTTTACAGAATCTCTGTGGTGTCCTTCTATTGTATCTCAGATTTAAAAAGATCGTAAGAACGGTCTAACCGCTAAGCTAAAATATTGGGATAGGCCTTAAGTGCATACCTGTGCATACCGTTAGATAGAACATTACGCCCCCCCCCCCCATTTGTTCGTCTTACGGAAAAAGAAATTCCGTTTTTTTTTCAACGTTAACCCGTGCCCCGGGCTTTTGAAATCAACAAGGGGTTTTGAATGGGAAAAGATCGATTTTCAAAAAAATGGAAAAAAGAAGTACTTGTTATAAACTTTTTGTGAATTAGAGTATAGCCACCTCTCAAGGAGTATTCAAGGAATAATTTTCACTCAATAAATTTTAATTTCGACATCCCCTGATCCCCTTTTACTGTGCCCAGAAAATGCCCCAAAAAAGCAAAATAGTAGTTTTCTATCAAATTCATGCTAAAAAAGGTATTTTTTGGAATTTTTTTTAACATGAATTATTTTAAATCCATAAGTGACGAGATTACAAGTATTTTTAAATAATTTGAAATTGTTTCAACAATTATTATTTGTTTAAAATTGTTTCCCCCCGTAAATCGTGAAAAATTACTATCATTGGGGATAAATTGTACAAAGTTGATAAATGTTAAGAGTAGTAGTTTTTGCTTAAAACATTTTATTATAATTTAAACAATTTTCATTATTTTAAACCATTTTTTCCCTGTAAAGCAAGAAAAGTTATTATTTTCTGGAATTAATGACACAATTAACGGGTGTTGACAGAAATATTTTTTTCTGAAGGAAATTTAGCAATTTTTTAAAACAATTTTATTTGTTTAAACTATTTTTTTTTGTTTAAAAAATTTTCCATTGTTTAAACAATTTTCATTTATATAAACAATTTCTATTTGCTTAAATAATTTTCATTCGTTTCAACAATTTTTTCTCTGTAAATCGTGAAAAGTTGTTCTTTTCTGCAATTAATAATACAATTAAAGGAATTGAAAAATAATATTTTTTTGCATAAGATATTTTGCAATTATTTAAACAATTATAATCACTCCCTCACGACTTTTCACAGGAAAGGTGAAGAAAAGTCTAGTTTTTTCGAATCTTTTACACAGGCAAAATGTACATGCAAATTATTTTCAATTCACTGATTCCATTAATCTACGGGGGCGATTTTAATAAAAAAAGGACTATAGCTTAGTTAGAGTAATTATTTTAATTGTTTAAACAAATTATTATTTTTTAAACAATATATGGTATACGTTCTACGATAAGGAAATACTGAACAGAAGGCGACATAGTGTGAGAGGTTCGAAAAAACTAGACTTTTCTCCACCTTCCCTATAAAAAGGCACAAGTAAATAATTATTCATTGTTTAAATAATTGCAAAATATCTAAAGCAAACAAATATTACTTTTCAAATTCGTTAATTGTGTCATTAATTGCAAAAAATAATATCTTTTCACGATTTACAGAGAAAAAATGGTTTAAACGAATGAAAATTGTTCAAAAAATTGCTACATATCCTTTAGAAAAAATATTACTCTTAACATCTGTGAATTGTGTCATTAATTCCAGAAAATCATAGCTTTTCACGCTTTACAGGAGGAAAAAAATTTTCAAACAAATAATAATTGTTTAAACAATTTCAAATTATTTAAAAAATACTTGAAAACTGTTAATTAGAAGATTAGGTCAGAAACGTCTATCAGGAGGTTATACGATTCTACCGGAAGTAGTCACGATATGTCTGTTTGTAAACGCTACTAACCTATCAAAGGACTCGTCTATTTCCGAGTTAAGCATTTCTTTCGTCGCATCGTTAAGGCCCTTTATTAGAATGGGTAATCGGTTCTGAATTTTGGGGCCGACCGGTTTAATATTTTTGTCCAATTTTTTGCATACGTCATCTACCTAA
>CAKNWW010127789.1:1396-11810 GCA_932074435.1 Andricus kollari | reverse complement strand
CTTTTGGACCAATCGCGAGTCTCCTTTTTGGCTATTTTTACTAGCTTATGCTACATCTCCTTATGAGCTCGTGTAGCGCAAATCTAGTGTAGGAATTTGATTTATTTAAGGTAAGATTGCCGAAACGGATATTCAGGATTGTTGTAAAGTATAAGAAAAGTGTAACCAGTGGAATAATCTATTATTCTAAAAATTCATACCATCCTCACACGTTAAAGTAAGAGGAAGTGAGTTTTTTTAACAGAGGCGTTAATGAGTTTTAATGCTGGCTATAACGAGAAAAACTGTGGAGTCAATTTGAAGGTGGTGGCGAATCAAGATACAAATTGATGACTCTGTTATTTGTTAAGGACGTAAGTAAAATAGAGAGGGAGAGAATTGTAATTCTTCTCTGTACTATTTTAAATTCTTGTACGTAAAATACGCAGTAAAATCGCAGTAAGTGGCCATGTAAATTACATCAGGTATTACACTTTCGTATCCGTGCTTAGAATTTTCTGTTGGAAATTTTCTGTCAGAAACTTTGCGTTGTCATATCCGATAGATTACCATTTATCTTCAAAGACCGTGGCGATGTTTGAGAGTTGTCAAATTTGCTTGGAAAAACAGCTGTATTTGCATAATTGTTGGTGAGATTACTCATCCGAGCAAACTATTATAGATTTGCAAACGAACAACAAAAGTAATCACTCGGTAATTTTATTTTGAGTGACGCTGTTTGGATGTCAAGATGCGATGTGATGCTGGTTGCAAGCAGATGATATGAAGTTTACAAGGCCTTCGAGGTAAACATTGAGAATGACTCACCAAACGTAGGTAAATGCTGAAGAATACCCGAGATGTGCGGGTAAAGTTTACCCACATGGGGTAATTTTTGTTGCAGGTAATCTTTAGCCCGGAATCCGGGTAAAGATTACACTTAGTTTTTTCTGTGCCCCAATACTCTTTTGGCTCGAAAAAAAATTATGAAGAAAAAAATTTCCGATTTTTTGGTACTTTTCTCCAAATTTGGCATCATATTGGATTTCCTGCTGGACCAAACTCCATTCTGACCATGGATTCTTGAAGAGTATACCCAAAACTACAATGAAACATGGTTAATGGGTTAAGCCACATTGCTTCTATGACAGCATCAAAAAGCGCCATATATTCTGCTTCAGTAGATGAAGCTGCTACCGAGAACTGTCTTTTTGTACACCAGCATTTTGTACAACGCAACGCTAGAATAACTTTAATAAATATCCTCGCATATAATTCAATTTAATACATACTGAACCTTTTAGATATCTATGTACACTTTTTAGACATTTGCCTAATTCCTTATTATTTTTAGTGAAATATCTACTCAAAATATTAACAGCCGTGCTTAAATCAGGTCGCGTACATAACATCACGTACATTAAACATCCGATAAGATTTCGACAAGGAGCGTCATATTTCTCATCGAAGTTTAAAGCTGTATAGTTTAGTTTATTTTCAAGAAGCGTACTGACAGCTTTACAATCAGGCATATTAAATTTAATTAAAATTGTTTTTATACACTCTGGTCCAAGATTATTTCATTTTCACTTCTTTCAACTCTAATTCCCAAAAACAGTTCCATATCTTTTAAATCTGCCACATAAAATGTCTCCATTAAATAGTTTTGAAAACTACTCATTCATCGAAAAAACGATATTCTAATTTTATTAATTGCCCACGAAGTTTAAGAATATTTGCAACTTAAATAAGCGCCAAGAATATATTCTTAATGTACAATGGAGGCCCACTTACCTTAAGAATATATATTCTTGTCTAATTTTAAGAATTTCTCACTAGGATTAAGACTATACTAACAACGTTTTGACATATTTTGATGAAATATTTAAGGGGCCATTCGCAAAATACGTGATACATTTGTTGTACACTATCTAGTGCTTGGATTAGGACGGTGATTTAATATCAAAAACAAGAGGTTTGTTAATAAAATCAATTTAATGAATTAATTTGAACTCTACATATAGGTCGGTGACGGCTATCGATCGCGAACTAAAATCTCTTCACGCCTTTTGACCTCTCCTCTCTGACATCTCCTACCTCCCACTGCCTAATTCCCCTTAAGCTGACTAATCCCTACAGCCTATGTCACTATCGTCACTATAGAAAAATTACTACAGCTCGGCCGCCCTGCATTTCGTGACGTCCTCGTCACGCTAATCTATCGTAATAACATACTTTTTATAAAACTAATATAATATGAATTACGTAGATTAATTTTCTTAAAACCCACTACTTATCGCTCTAATTTCGCTTTCCTATGAACTTCATTTTATCAACCGATAAAGTAGCCTCATAAGGTCTAGCACTCTGCTGCTCACCTTCAATATCCTGTACTATATAACTGTCTCTACCCAATCTTTTTCTTATTTCGTAAGGACCATTATACTGTCGATCTAATTCTCGGCTTACTCCTGTTGAAGGTTTTTGACGTTCACTCAATACAAGCTCTCCTTCATATACTCTCGCATCCTTTCGACGCTTATCAAAATGTTCTTTTATCTTATCTCTATTCCTATTTAATAGATCGGCTACAGGTTCTTTTTCCTCATCTAAGCACAATGATCTGTTTAATTCTAATAATTCTCTGGTCAAAGGATTCGTATTAATTCCTACACCTTTTTTATTGTAAATTAACTCATAAGGAGTTCGCTTCGTAATTCGATGTTCACTGTTATTCACTGCCCATTGGACTTCACATAAATGATCATCCCAATCACTACTTTCTTCGTTTGACGTCGTCACAATACAGGTTAACAATAATCTATTCAATCGCTCCACCTGTCCATTCGCTCTGGGAGTCGAAGTTGCAACTTTTACGTGTTGAATACCTACATTTTCACAAAACTCCTCGAATAAGTTTGATGTGTACGCAGTACCTCTATCAGAAACAATTCTCTTAGGCTTTCCATAATTCGCAATGAACTCTTTCATAAACAAGACCGTTTCTTCTGCATTAGTCGTTCCGACAGCCTTCAGAAAAGTATACTTGCTAAATCCGCAAATAATTGCCAATACATGATTATTCCCTCGCTCTGTCGTTATAAAAGGACCCAAATGATTAACATGCATAACAAAGAATGGCTCACTGCCCTTATCTAATGGATGCAAAAATCCTGGTCGCTTTCCTCCTGGATTTTTATAATACAGACAATTTATACATCAATTCACATAGTTCGTGACAAATTCGCGCATATTAGGAAAATAATAGGTTTCTTTCAAAGCTGATAAAGTTTTGTCAATGCCCATGTGGCATAGATTTTGGTGAGCTTCCGATACAAGTTCATGACGTAACTCTTCTGGTACGTATAGCCGCATTCGACATTTCGATGAACGACAGACACGAGCGTTACACATAGTAAACTTCTCATGCGTTTTCGCATCTCCTGCTTCTAACCAGGGGGTGACTTGCCATACAAATGCGCTGTGTCAGTTTTGTGAAGGACGGCAGAAAATGAAACACTGGCGCCACTAGCGCGACGCCCTACCTTTAAATGAAAGCTGGTTAGAATCATGGGAGATTTAGTATTTTTCGCAGTTTTTGTAATATTTTGGACGTTTTTGGATAATTTAAAAACCTTGAGCTTGAATTAAGCAAGAATTAACTGTTTCTAGAATCAAGAAAATATATAGGATTAAAAATTCACCTCACATACACAGGAAATGTTGGTTTTTAAGGTTTTTTAATTTTCAAGTAGAGTAAAATGATAAAATATAAAGATTACGTCTTGAACGTTTGAACCAAATAAACTAAATGTTCTGAAATGATAATATACTAAATTGTTCTTCTGTTTTTAATGACTAGAAGGAACCTGGTGTAATATTACATTATAATAAAAATAATATAAAATATCGATTATAGGTCATTTTTGCAGTTTGGGCATTGAGATGGCAAAACACCTGGTTTTAATTTAGGTTTCTTGTATCATTCTGACTGCAAGAAGATCATTATTATAACATTATAATTTACTTTATTACTTGAATTTATTAATAAATTAATGTAATTGTAAATAAATGTCGAAACTCAGCGATAATTCAAAACTGTCATTGATGTTACTTTGACATTTTGCTTAAAGATAGTAAGGGTCTTAAAATATTTAAAGATTTTGAACAACTATTAAAACTATACTTTTACACACTATCACAATAACCTAAGAGTTCGGCAACAAGAACAATATATCAAAATTTAAAAATCAGTGTAGTCATAAAATTGACAGAGCGATTTGATTATTTTTGGTTAAAGGACATCAGTGTAAACGAATCGAAAGGGCTCGGAACGGATTACTTTTTAGTAACTTAGTTACTTTTTTGATACGCGATTACTAAAAAGTTGCTTATTTGATGAAAATGCTACTTTTGGTTACATTTTTTGCCCGGAATAATGAAATAAATTAATTCATTGATCGTATTATTTAAAAACTTGTGAAAAATGTAAAAATACAAAATTTCCCAGTAAATTTGAAACTTTAGAGCCGGGAAAATTAGAGAATAACAATCAAATAATATTTGGTTTGTATGTAAAATGTATAAAAAGGACTATCAATTGAATTATTATGAATCCTGATAAAAATTGCAATTTAGCTAAAATTACTAGCTTTTAATTAAAAATTTAAATATTTTTGCTTCAAGTAACGAACTATGTATTATATTTTCTGATGAGAATTTATCTTCTTTGGTTGAAATTCGGTTAAAAGTTGAACAATTTTTGTTAAAACTATATTTTTTTGTTGAAGGTTCGTCTTTTCGGTTGAAGATTCACCTTTTTTTGTAGAAAATTCAACTATTTGGTTGATAGATAGTTAACAATTCATCTTTTTTAGTCAGAAAAATTCAACCATTTTGTTAAAAGATGAACTACTTTCTTGAACATACATTTTTTTGTTGAAGATTCATAATTTTAGTGAAAAGTTCGTCTTTTTTGGTAAAAAATCTTTCTTTTTAGTTATTTTTTTGCCACATTATTGTTACTTTTCGGTTACTTTTTTGAGAGATGTATGGTTACTCTTTTATAAAGCTTGAGCAGTTCCGAGCCCTGTACATGTCGAGGTTTAACAATAAAATCCTTTTTGACACGCTCAATTGCTTATTACCAACGTTCAACCTCATTTTTTGGGACGGTGAAAAACACTTTTTTTACTCCGTTTGTGCGGGTTGAGTCGTACCCTGATCGACAGTTCGGAGCTATACGTCAATGCCCCCATTTTTAAAACACATTTATCCGTAAATGAATAAATTACAGCAAATAGACGATAAAGTTGTGACACGTGATGAGTTTTTACGTGCAAAATAATAATAAGCAACGGGCAGGCCGGGCGCCGCAGAGGTGGCGCCAATGTTTCACGACTCGCCGCTCTGCACAAAACTGACACGCGCCTCTAATGCAAAAGCGAAAATCGCGTCGCCCCCCTGTTCTAACTGAGCTCTTATTGACATAATTTCATTGCTCGCTCTTTGCATATCCGCTATCTAATCTGTTGTGATACTGATTCCTAACATTGGCAAACCTGTCAATTCCATCTCAACCGCATCTTCTACCGGATTTCTACTGAGTGCATCTGCTACTGCATTATTTCCCCCTTTTTGTTATTCTATCGTAAACTGAAATTCTGACAATTTTACGAACCACCTACCAATATGTGGACCTAAATCAGTTTTCGCAGCAAGCAATTTTAAACTGTTACAATCTGTTCTAATTATAAATTGTATTCCTATCAAATACACTCGAAATACTTCTAATGTGCTAACAATGGCTAATGCTTCCAATTCATATGAGTGGTATTTTGATTCGTCTTTCGTAGTCTTTCTACTGAAATATGAAACCGCGTGTAACTTTTTGTCATGTTCGTCTTCCTGCAATAAAATTCCGCCCAAACTTTTTGAGCTAGCATCTGTATGAACTTCTGTCCTGGCTTTTGGATTATAAACTTTCAAGATAGGATGACTTAAAAATTTTGCTTTCAGTTCTTCAAAAGCTTGCACCTGCTCTTCTATCTGAATAAATTTAGTATTTTCCCCATTAAATCAGTTAAAGGCTTTGCAATAATAGAGTATCCTCTTACAAATCTTCTGAAATAGCCTGTTAACCCAATAAAACTTCTAACACTTGAAACATCATTCGGAATTTGACATTCTTTGATAGCGCGCAACTTTCTACTTCCTGGAGAAATTCCCTCTGCAGCTATTTCAAATCCTAAATATTCAATTCTTTCGCTCAAAAAATAACATTTGTCCAATCTTAAAGTTAAGTTTGCGGCTCTCAGTGCATCTAAAACTAGCCTGAGCTTCTCGATCCCCTCATCTACTGTCTTTGAAGGGATTATAATATCATTTAATTAAGCCATCGCTACAGTATATCTCTACTTACCTAAGACCTGATTAATTAACCTTTGAAATACTGCTGGCGCATTACACAATCCAAAAGGCATCCTCTTGAATTGATAGTGTCCGTCTGGTGTGCTGAATGCAGTAATGTGTCTCGAATCCTTCGCCATTGGTACGATCCAACTGATCATCTATCAATGGCAAGGGATATTGCTGATTCACTGTCTCTTTATTTGCAGCTCAATAATCGACGCACATCTTTACATCTCCTGTCTTCTTCCGCACAAGTAATACTGGACTCGAAAAAGGTGAATCGCTATGTTCTATCATATCCGCTTCCTTTAAGTCACGGACCATATTTTGAAGTTGCTTCCTCTCTGCATACGACGTTCTATTCGGATGACGGCTAAAAGGTGCCGGATTACTCAGAGTGATCTTCATTTCTGCCATATTGGTGCAACCTATCTGACGCATGTTCCTGGCAACCAACCAAATCCTTATAGTCATTTATCGTGCTGACTAATTTCTTCTTATCTTCTTTCGGAAGCTCAGTGTTAATTTCTTCCTTATCAATTGGAGTGTTGTTTACTTCTTTCCTCATGACATCCTGCTGCACATCTATCTTCTCGGCTCTCGTTAAAATCGTTCCTACTTTAATATTGACATTCTTTCCAGTCATATTTAGAATAGGAACTTTCGATATTCCTTCTCCGTCAGTGCTGACAAAACATCTCGGCATTAGTCTTCCGTCTTCTCGAATCCCTCCTTCGAGACAAATATCCTCATTAGGAAAAATGGTGCTTACCGACACAAATCCGACATAATTTTTCGGTATTACCATAGCCTCTTTTGCCTAAAGTGGAGTTTTTGCTTTCCTGTTCCGGTGTAATTTCATTCATTTCATCACTTGCGTGCATGAATGTCATCTCATATGGCTTGCTCTCGTATACAACTCCATCCGTGTACGGCTGCCCCACAATCAAAGGAATCTGCTGTGCTTCGTTTGGTACGTGAATTCTGACCTTCAGGCCCACACCGTCGATCGCAAGTTCAGCTTCAAGCTCTTCGAGCGTGCGTACTTCTCCGTTGCCATAGCCCATAAGCTGATCGCTTGACTCACGATACTAAAGGCCCAACTCCTTCGCCGCGTCCTCCCTCAAAACCACTGCTTCACTTCCAGGATGGACATAGCTTTTCAGCAATTTTCGACATATATATGCTTCTTTAAAATATTTCAGCCTTTTCTTTTTATCACTCTGTATATGCAGAACCTTCCTGGAACTACTTGCTTCTGTTACTGATTCGCTGCTGTTTTTCTTCGACCTGCAATCCTTTGCAATGTGACCAGGCTTGTCACACAAAAAACCATTATTATTTTTAGGCTTTTTACATGCACTCGCAGCATGCCCTTCTTCTTTACAGTTAAAGCACGCAAATTTCTTTGTAGATTTTCTATTGTCTTTATTTTCGCTTTCTTTATTCTCAAATTTCGAACGGGATTTCTATTCATCCAAAATGTGCGTTGCACCCTTCAAACCTGTTAATAACTTGCTTCCAGATGTGTAACGAGACAGTAGACCCAAGTAGTCCCTAATCCGATTATTATTTAAACCGTCAACTATCCATTCAATGGCTTCTCTACTTGACATTCCCGCTTTATTTCATTTTGCCAACTTTTGATAGTAGTACTCGGTTATGTCTTGCCCTGGCTGCCCTTTAAAATTCGGAGCTTCTTTCCTTTTTTTCAGCTCACTGTCTTCGCATGGAAATTCTTTAATCAAAAGTTCCTTTCATGCTTCCCAAGTGCGTCTTTCCGCTGACAAACTATCGCGCTATAATCTAGCGACGCCTGTTAGCTTGGACAGAGCGTAATGGTTTCTGGCCACCTCGTTCCAGTGATATAATTCTGCGTATTCCTCTATTTTTGCTATCCAGTCAACAATATCAATACCACCTTTGACAGGATCAAAGGTTGGTAAAACCTCATGTACATCCCTGTAATGGACTACTCTTTCTTCAGCGTCCTCATATTGCCGTACAAGCTGTTGCTGTCCGCGTAATATTCTTCGTCGTTCACAGATTCCTCCAGTACCTCGTCTATCTTATTATTGTCACTGTCAGCTTTTTCCACAGGCACTTTCTCACTATCAGTATTTTGCACTGCTACTTTCTCACTATTAATATTTTGGCTATTACTTGCACTTTCACTATGCTTATTGCTTTTTGATCGCGTGTTCATCACTGTTGCTACCCGCGAATATTCACGAGAACGATCACTCCTCGATCTCGGTTCAATAAGAAATCACGGTTCTAACTCGCGAATCTTTTGTTCCTTCTGAGTATGCAATGCCCGGTACCGACGCGTCGCTCTGACCATGCCCTGCCTCTGAAAATTTCATTTTTCACGAAAAATCAACACGTCCTTTATCGCACTTCTGAATATGTTGTACACTATCTAGGGCTTGGATTAGGACGGTGATTCAATATCAAAAACAACAGCTTTGTTAATAAAATAAATTTAATGAATTAATTTGAACTCTACATATAGGTCGGTGACGGCTATGGATTGCGAACTAAAATCTCTTCACGCCTTTCGACCTCTCCTCTCTGACCTCTCCTACCTCCCACTGCCTAATTCCCCTTAAGCCTATGTCACTATCGCGCAACGGGCCCCCCACCTTGCGTGATGCTTTTTCCATTGTTCTTAACATGAAGAATGATACTTTGATAGACCCCGACCTACCCCTAAACGTAGCACGTATTTTGTGAATTACCCCTTATTATTTGTATGTTATACTTACCACGTTTCTTTAAAGCGAAACACTCAATGGCCAAAATTACATTAACAAAAAAATCACTTAACTAAACAACCCGAAGAAACATGAATAAATAAGAAATTGCACGCCGGTATTTAACATCTCTATCTTATTTCTTTGTTGTCGTGTCACGTCAATATGATATCCTTAGAATTGGTTGCATTTCTTCGAGCTTATTACTTATTACACATTCGGAAGTATGGAATTTAGCCTCCTTATACTACTTCGTGGATAAAACAATCGAAAATGGAAACTGATCGAAAAGGACGTAGCACGAAACATTAAAAGATATGATTGAACAGAGCAAGGCGCATTTTCCTTTGCGCATTTCTTCTTTCTCCCTTTGGTTAGAAGATACTCGTAAAGTAAGAATTTCGCTTACTTCATTAAGAATATTACTAAGAATATGCCTGTAAGAATATGACATTCTTAATATTAGAATATCGTTTTTCGGTGTTGTTTTAATATTAGCCGCGGAAATGATAAGATCATCCACATAAGGTAATGCATAGATATTTTTAGATGCATGCCCTCTATCTGAAATGTAAATCCAACGGTCAACAGCAGAATTTAAAAAAAAAACTTGTTCAATAAGTACTTTTTCGAACATTTCAAACCAACACCTTGCTGCTTGTTTTAATCCATATATTGCTTTATTCAATTTACAGACTTGATTAGCTTTGCATACAACTCCTTCAGGAACCCTCGTATAAGTTTCCTCTTTTGATATACCATTTAGAAAAGCAGTTTTTACGTCCACATGATGGACTAACAAATTTAATGGATTTGCAAAGGCTATTATAAATCTAAAACTTGGAATTCTAGCAACTGGCGCAAAGGTTTCATTGTAATCTGTCAAATACTCTTGACTAAAGCCCCGGGCAACAACCCAAGCTTTATATTTCAACGGGTTTCCAAATTCGTCATTTTTAACAGTATATACCCATTTGCAATCAACAATGTTTTTATTTACAGGCTTTGATACTAAGGTAAAAGTTTGATTGAATAATAGTGAATAAATTTCATCTCCAATAGCTTGCTCCCATTGAACTCTAATTTCACTATTTTTAATTTCTTGATAAGTAGTAGGAATTTTGTAAACTATTGATTGAGCGCACATGAGATAATCATCTAGTGTGTTATCTTCATTATAAGATTTACAAGGTTGATGCCGTGTGTGACCTAAATTATTTATGTCACCTGTCACAGGGGTACCTTCCCGCCCCCACGATAGGCTGGAA
>CAKNWW010127746.1:1772-12227 GCA_932074435.1 Andricus kollari | reverse complement strand
CTATCAAATTTATTTCAAAAATATATCCCTATCATTTTAATTATTATACTTCTTCATTTTCGATGTTTTCTCACAATTTCAGTAGAATTTGATATAATAAACATTTTACAACGTTGAAACAAAGAAGTTGGAGAAATTCGAAAACATCGCATATGTAGAAGTATAATAATTAAAATGAAAGGGATATATTTTTGAAATAAATTTGATAGAAACCTCATGTTTACGCATTTCATATATTTTACAACAAATATTTGCTTCAGCAGAAAAATACTACATAACTATACAACAATATATATGTGCTATGTAGTGTTAGGTAATAACTTTGAAATAAAATTATTTTAATAAACTAAAAATTTTATTCTACCTATTCCTGTGGAATTATTTTTGTGATTTTTTCATAAAATAAACAGAATCATATTTTTTATACCTTAAAGATTGTTTGGTTTTGTTTTCTTGGTCGATTAACCAACGTTAAATATATATGCTGCTGATATGGTACTTGAAAAATGAAGCTGGATGAAAGTTGAAAAACCTCCGACTCAGAAAATGAATGCAATATTATAGATGTTTCAATCATATCAGTTATTTTTGCTAATTTCTTTAAGAGATTTTCACCCTCATCTTGTCTAAAAAAAAAACTTGTACGTAAGACCAATTTTAGACGATGATAAAAGAAATGTTAAATATCAATGTCCTTCTAGTATTAGCTAATAATAGCAACAAATTAGGTAAATTTACCTTCTGGTATAATTTAAAAAATACGCAAATTATACTATTAAAATCGATATGGTGTTTTTTTTTTAATTTCGTTTATCGTGAATATATTCATCATATTCAAATTTAAAATCATAAATTTTTATAATAAAGAATATAGGGGTGAGTGGGGTATGTTGCCGCGGTTTGACCTAAATGCCCTATAAATTATGATTGAAATGTGATATTGATGTGCGTATTTTTTAAGGTCAAGCTTACATTATCAGGAACATATGTTTTTACTCCAAACCGCGTTTCAGCCAGCGTACCCCATACCCTGGGGTACGGGGACCGTCATATTACTGCGGGTTATTAAAAAATATGAACATTGTAAATTAAAAATTATATAATACAATAATTCTAGAAAGTGTAGTGTAAAAAAGAAAAATTATTCCAGACATTTTCAAAACTAATTTAATGTTTTCTCATTAATCAAAGTAAAGTATGTGGCAAAAGCAGTTATAACCTCTTACTCCCTGCTGAAATACATGGGCGCGGCGCGGCGTCATGCCCCATATTTGACGGTGCAAGATTGAATTAATTTTAATATATTTAAAACGTTTATAGAAACAAATCATGTTAACAAAAATTTAATAATATACTTCATCTATTAAAACTTAACTTGTTCATGCTTTCGAACTGCTCTGCTCAGATTAGTGTTGTTTCGATTCGAACTGGCCAGTTCGAAAGTCGAATCTTTTGAAATTCAACGCTTAGGTCGGTTCGAAGTATTTTGCACACTGCTGCTTCGAACGTTTCCTTGAAATGTTTAAAGTAGAGTTGTGCATTCACTGATTCGAATTTTCAATACAAATTTGGACACGCTTGGAACATTGGATTTTTAAAAATATAAAAAAATATAACTTTACATCAAACCTGCTTGATTTCTTCAGGTTATTACAATTTTTTAAATGAAAATTACTCCTTTTTTCGGGTAAAAAAATGAATGGTTGATAGTGTGTTCGAATTTTACATTGAAAATTCGAATAAAGGACTGCACACCTCTAGTTTAAAGGAGTCGTATTATTTATTTAAGGGCGCACTTTTATCATAACGTGGTACGTGAATTATCATGTAATTTCTAATCTTTCAAACAAAATATACATGCCTTGCATAAAGAGTGGTTTTATTTAATATCAGTGTTTTATTCCCATTGAGATTTGTTAAATTAAATATAATATAAATTGAAAATAGATGTAATTTTTTATTTTGACGCATAAGGTCCTGTAATTTCCTGTATAGTTTGTGATATTATTTCTGCTCTTGTACCAAAAAAGTACATAAGGTCACGATAAGAAATGTAAATTAAAAATCATCACATACAATTTGAATCAACTAATTTTTATTTAATTTTTTAATTTTCAGTGGGTGTGCGGGGGTGACTGGAGTGATGGGATGGGGCCAGAGCCCCATGGAGTTCGGGTAGACCCGTCTCCGGCCCAGCTCCCCAGCCCCCTCCGCCATCGTTATCGCCGCTGCTCCTGCAAGAGACGCAGAGGGCCGCCTCGAACGCGATGGAGGCCTCTAGCACTCAACACCAGAAGGAGAAGGAGCCACGCGTTCATAGGCCTTGCGCCTTCGACAAGGTATCATTCCTTACTCCCTAGTGTCAAACGTACATTTTGTTAAAGAAGGAGGAATTTAATACGCTGTTGCACTTTTTAAGAAAGGCTTTATCTACATTTTTATGAAATATGCATTTTTTCATATCGTTGGATTCGCAATGAAAAAACGAATTGACCTGTACCATAGGTAATTATAAATTCCAATTAAATTGTAAGATAATTAGACACTAATTAGCCGATCTGCTTATGAAAGATAGTTTTTTTCTTCTTCCAAAAACCATCTTATATTGGAAGATGTAAATAGAACCTTTCTTCAAAAGTACAGACAAAAAAGTACAAAAAAAAAGTATCAGAAAAAATTAACCTGCAACACATTTTGGGAAAAGAAACGAGAGATTACTACCACCTGATGAATTTGGCCTTTTCCTATAAAATTTGTTATTATATGATTTGTTGCCCACCATCAACAAACAAACTCCCTACATAATGAGATTCTCTTGAAAGAGTTTAAAGGCATTTGAATTAAAATTTTAAATTACAACGTTGTCAACGTTTTCAAATTTGAAGCCTTTCAAAGTTGGAAGAACTCTTATGGTAAGAAATTCTAGTCTGAAGTTAAATTGAGGTCACCATAAACTTTTGGTAATTAAAAGGCCTGAGAGAGCCTTTGACAATTTATTGTCCTTACCACCTTTTACAACTTATACAGTCTTTGTGAACTTTCCGTAATTTACAGTTCTTGCAAACTTTTTCAAAGAAACTAGGGAAACCTAGTGAAACCGATTTGAATTTATTTCTATTCGAATTTTTTATACTTTTTTTCCTCGTTTATACGCATATTTTTTCTAGACTATATCCACGATCTTTATTACCGTATTTTCTGCAAATAAAAAGAACCCTCCTCATCCGGAGTCTCTTCAGATATGCCATATAAATAGCATCCGAATGGAGTATTACAACCCAGATTTTAATTTCAAATCCTGTGCTTCATCGATATTATAGATGGAGGGGCTGGTGCGGGAGATGCAAGACCCTGAGAACGGGGTGCCCGTGCGCAGCCAGAAACAATTCCTTACCTCGATCCCTTCAGCATTCATGGGTGAGTGTCAATGGTACCTGAGTTGTCGAGCAAAAAATTTTGGAACTAATTCTACAGCAGACTGCCTGCGTTTTACAGGTTATGACCTAATCGAGTGGCTGATGGAGCGATTAAACATCGAGGAATCAGGTACGAAATTGTTCTGATTGTTTCACAGGTAGGAAGAACTCATTCTAAATTTAAGTACTTTATTAACAGGTCATTATGTTATTTAAATCTCACGACTATGTCATCCAGTTGTTTTGATTTGAAGGGGTTAACATCTATAAATTTTTATACGATCCGGAATTTAAGAATTACAAGAAATTCAAGATAATTCAAAATAATATAGAGTGAATTAAATAGAATCAAAATGCAAAGAAATGCATGAAACTTTTTGATGTCGTTTTCAATATAATATGTAACTGTTATTACTTTAGTGCTTTGGATTAAAGAATGCACGCGAATGAATCTGAATTTCTTCAAAAGAATTCAAAGCAGTAAGACGACCAATTACGTTTCGAAAACCGAAAAGGCAGAAATAATTGCCATTTATTTATGATATACGGAGTAAGATTTTTTAGTCGTGTAATTTAAAAAATAACACTGGTCAATAAAATGTGACCTACGTGTCTAACCGTCGGGTTTTTGAATTTTTCAACAAAATTTTATTTTCATCACAAATTCTATAACTGGAAATTTTCTTGACAACAATTGAGAAATTACTTGAATTCGCGTTACTTGTTTTAAATTTGATAGAATTCCTTTTAAATTCACTTTCAAATAAATGCTAGCGCATTGAACAAAATTTGAGTGCAATAATTCGCCTTGAATAAGTATAAATTGTCGCATTGCCTATCATGTATCTTGCGAACGAACAGTAGTGCTGAAACTATAAACTTTTTTAAAAAAGGAATAAAGTGATCTCAATTTAAATAATAAAGAGTTAATATTTAGCCCAGTATAACTTTGTGATATAAATCTTTTTTTTTAAATCCCGGAAATTTAATTGAAGATTAGGAATTTCGTTCTTCTATCGATTGGTGTAAAAAAAATGATTTTTTCCGCGTTAGGACCTTTTCCTAGCGAACGGCCACATATAAAATGAGCCAGGATGAAGGCATTTTTTCGTAAAATTTAAATAAAATATAATAAATATTTTACAAAGTTGGAAAAATTCAAAGACATCTTATCTTTAGAAAAATATGTAATAATACAAATAAAATGAATATATATTTTAAATAGATTTGTTAGAAACCTTATTTTTACTTATTTCATATATTTTATTTTTTCCAACATTTTTGTTTTAACTTTAAACATGTTGCACAATTCGAGCAAAATTTTTTACAATAATGGTGATAAGTTGCGATTTTATAGAAATTTACCTTTAAAATGATCTCAAGGACATTGAAAAATGTTTATTATATTAGATTTAATTTTTATTTTTTAAATTATTGAAATTTGCACTACTTTTGCAAATCCTCGTAAAAAATTGAAAAAATGACTTCATCATAGATAATTTTATACAGAATTCCGATAGCTTTCAACCTGTTTAACAGCAAAAATGTTAACTCTCATATAGTTACAAAATGGAAATGTAGTTTCGATTAATATTTATCACGTCAGTCTGTGATTGAGGATAAGTTTGCACCCGTAAATAAATAATTATTTTCTTTACGACATACGTATATGTATATCATGTTAGAATTCCCATTCTTATACATTGGTTTGGGACAAATTCCAAAAAGACATTATTAAATTGGTCGGGGGAAAAATGTAGTCGGGGAAAAACCAGGAAAACCCCGGAAAAAGAGAACCCGGTAGAAAAGAGGGTAAAGAGGTTTTACGAGAATCAAAAGAGGATGTCGAGGGTTAAGTGGGTCCAAAAGAGGTTTCATTTACAGCTATAGAGGGTAAAAGGAGGGCCTATATTTCGACTCGGACAGGGTTAAGAAACTTGTAGGTAAAAAACGAGTATCTGATTTAAATTCAGCGTGAAAAAATACTGCGGAAAAGACACGTCCCATTTCAAATACACAGAGTTCATATTATGTTAACCAGTGTAATTGATACTAATCAGAATTTGGCGAATTTATCGTCTTACGAGCTATTGAAGTTAACATTCTAATTGCCAAAAATGACATTTTTTCAATTCTGTATGTATTTTTTTAAGACCAAGTATATATATTTGGATATAGGTATACTGTTTTTAATGATGGGAGAATGTTAAAAATAGATTTTCTCCAAAAATCCACTATTAGAAATGTTTATTTTCTCGGTAGTTTTTTGACAATATGCACCACATTTTCTATCTATATTTTTCTGGTATACCTTTTTTTCCTATTAAAATTTGTTTTCAAAAAATCAATCTTCTTAAATTTTGTTGAAAAGTGCCGACGAAAGGGGTAAATGTGAAGAGAGAAGAGAAGGTTTCTAGAATTAAAATTTTTTTGAAACTTTTTTCTTCTTCTTCCTATATTTGTGAACGAAGTTCTAGGGTTCACAAAGAATCGATTAGACTATTTTTTTTAATATTTAGGTTAATGTTGTCAATGTGCATGAGGGAATTTTCTACAGCTGGCATTCTGATGTCGCACATACTTAAAGGTCGACGAAAGTTTTCATAAATGATAAATCAAGTAAATGAGTATCAAATGCAACGGGTGACTATGTGTGTGAATTCAAAGGTTCACAGGAACTCTAATATCATGGTCTTATAAATTGTTAATTTTTGCTCAAATACTCAAATAGAAAGGTTTTATCTTTCCAGATTTAGTTACTCGAATGGAAATTATCTCACTTCATGTGGCCATCATTTGTAATGGAATCGGTATAATAAAAACTTTGCATTTGCAAAAAATACGAAAATATACTTTTTACAGTATGTAATTAAAAATCTATAATTTTTAGAATTGTTCAAGTTTTATATTATGTGATTAGGTTTTATAATATTGCACAGCATAGCATAGAAGTAAATAAAAGTAATATTTCTTCGACACTATTGTTTAGTCTCTTCAAAAAAGTGGATTTCAATTTCAATTTTGTATATAAGCAATTGTTTCGTAGCTTCTAGAAGTTTGCACTTCTCTAGTTTTGTAGAAATTTGCAAAATAATTAATAGTGGAGTTAATTATCTTGTTCTTACATTCTAACATGTTGTGTATTCGATGTCATCAAAAGTTTTTAAGAAAAATGTATTCTAGTCGTTTTAAGTTGTATTCAAGTAATTATCAAATTATGACCTTACTCACTTACTTTATTTACTTTTGTTTAGGTTAGATTTGCATATTATTGCTGGTTTTTGAGTTACTGCTACATGTTGCATCAGTAAAGCAACATGCATATTTCATACCCCATTGTAGATTTAGTATGTATAGTTTAGTATACTTAGTTGGGCTTAGAGATATCCATATTTATACCGTCTTCAAACTTAGGCAAGCTATTAATGACTCGAAAGGGAACCCGACAGTTCTGATCTTTTTTTGACAGTAGAGGCGGTTCATATTGCTAATCAACTTTGCCAGTATGGCTACTTCTTCCCTGTGAATGATTCAAAGACTCTCACCGTAAAAGATGACAGCTCTCTTTATAGGTTTCAAGTAAGCATCATTTTCTACATATTAGTATAAAATAGTGTGGATCGACGAACCAAATCTTTAGAAATAAAATTTAAAAAAATAATTCGTGTTCTTAAATACTTAGATTTTGAATTCATTTTTAATGTTTCTTTTAGACTCCTTATTATTGGCCATGGCAGCATAGAACACCCGACAATGTGGAGTACGCTATTTATTTGGCTAAGCGTACCCTCCGAAATAAGCAGCGTCATGCTCTTGAGGATTATGAGATTGTAGGTTTATCACCTACTGTTTAATTCAAATTCTAATATTTTCAGGGTGGCCACTAGATCGGGAAACCGGGAAGTGGCAAAGAATTTGTTGAGACCGTGGAAAAATCGCTCAATGACAGTGCATTTATTCTACGACCAAGAATTATTTTCTAATTTTTAGTTTTCGAATTTAGTAGAAAAGCTTATATTATCATCTTAATTATAACATTTCGTCATATGAAATAATGTGATATTGAACAAGTTCGTTTAGATTTTTTTCTAAATGGCTACGATTCCAATGGAAAATTATGCAGTTTAAAGCACTTCTATAATTGTAATTTATGTTAAATTTGAAAGACTAAATGTTAAATCGTTTAATTTTCAAAGCTTGAATTTGAAAATTTCAATTTGCAAGTCTAAATTTTATATTGTTTATTTTGGAATGTTCATAATTTTATGATGCGCAATTTTTAATTTTTACTTCCAACCTAACGGCGAGCCACTTTTCACATTCAGAAGAATGTAAAGTTCAATACTTTCATAATTAACTATACAAAATAGTTTGGTTTCCAATTTAATTTTCTTCAATTGATATAATATGATTTAGAAATTAAAGTCTTAATAGTTGAAGAATTGATAATTCATAACATTCAAAATTGACATTCAACAATATTGTTATTTGAATCCTTCTAGATTTAACAAATTTATTCCAAATTGAAATCATCAATAGTAGAAATTTTCGTAAGTTAATTCCTTGAAAATTTTATAATTTCAAATTCAAAAATATTAAAAATGAAAGAGTTATATTTTTTTAAATTTTAATAGGTGAGCAATTTTAAGTTGTAAGCCTTCAACATTGAAGAAATTGAATTTTCAAGAATTTCAAATTGCACCTTTTAAGATTTTGCAAATTCGTTTCAAATTGAAAGCCTTAAGAATTGCGCAATTACATATTTTAAGTTTGATTCTAATAATGAATGATTACCCTGGCGAACGTTTAGGATAGAATTTCATTCTGAACCAATCGAAACTATTCCGAATCACTGCGAAATCTGTATCCGATCCAATCTGAAGCAAGTTTTCAATTCATCTCAATCTGAATTGAATGGTGAAATATGAATTCGAATGATTCTGAGCTCGGATTCACTCGGATTGCACGCACGGATTGAAAATGATTGAGATGAGGATTCGCATTGAACTTGAAAACTTGGTTCGGATATATTCGGATTAATTGGAATTGAATCGGATACATTTTTCGGAATGATTCGGATTGATTCGGAATGAATTCCTATCTAAAGCTTTCGACAGGGTTTATAATTATAAATGAAAGTCATTTAATACTTATTGAAAATGGGACAATATTCAAAATTGAGCGCTTGAATTTCATGACATTTTAATTTACACATTAAAAATTATACAATTATCACATAAAATCCTTTATAGTTAAATAATTTTGAATTAGGGGCCCTACAATTTTTAATTATTTCAGTTTAATGCTTTAAAAGTTGGAATATTTTAAACTAGTATCGTGTGAAATTGAATAATTTTGAATTGAACCTTTCAAAAATATAACATTTTATTTAAAATTGGAAGAAACAATTTTAACTAAAAGTAGTGGAAACTAGAAAAAAAATTGTATTAGAGAATTGAACATTGTTTGGTTCAAATTGAATTTGTTAAAAATTTTGCAATTCAAACATTAAAGCCTTTGAACACCTAAACGATTATAAATTCATTACATTTAAAATCGAATTGATTGGAATTTCGAGTATATTATAGAATTTCCAATAAAAAGTGCTTCAAGTTTTACAATACTTAATTAAAGGATTAAATCCTGTCTATTTGTAAGTATAAATTGTTTAGAATTCTACGATTTCCAGTCAAAAGCCTCAATAGGTAAATAATTAAAAAGCGTTCAAAATGCCATATTTTTAGATCGAAAATTCATAAATGAGACTATTTAAATTGCTCAGTCTTCAACATTTTCTAATTTTCAGTGCTTGTTAAATATGTCGAACTAATTGTCCCAAAATTAAAAAATATTCAATTTTTAATTGAGGGTCTGGATCGAGAAACTCGCCCAGCGCTTGAGATCGTATAAAAGTATTGTCCAAACGTCTGGGTGGACGGAAATTTTAAAAGTCAAAAAATTAATTTTTGAAAAATATAGGCTTGTAGATAATGACGAGACGGAACTTTTTTCTATTTTCTACTCTTTGATCGGATAATTATTTTTAATAATAAGCCTAATAAACTAAAAAAAATGTGTCCCCAAATTCAATTAGTTTTTAATTTTTTAGTTTTTAGTTTTTAATTTTATTAGTTTTTTCAATATTATTGAAACTGTTTTAAACTTCATATACGAACGAAATATACCCCAGCGATGCTTACAAAACAAGGAAAAAGTTGAAAATCGCCTATTGTTTATTAATATTTAATTGCAAAGTGAGACAGATCGGTAACCCCGTTTTTTCAGTTTCGCCGACAAAAAGTATCGAGGGAACTTTAAAGTTTACACAACTTCTAGTGAGACATTTGTTCCTTACTATTAAAGGAAGATTTATGGAAATTTTCAGATCGATTCATTGAAAATTAACGGAAATATGCATTTTACAATAAAGCATGAGGCGCCGCCAACGATACTGAGCACCATCAGGCAGCGGGCTAGCCGTTTGGTTTTCAGGAACTCAATATTTTCAATGATTTTTTCACGTTTATCTGCTTAAGTGACCCCTTCACCTCCCCGAGAAATATCGAAATGACAAACTATGATTTATATGGTTGCTTAGTTAAATATATTCTTATTATTATTTCTAAAACAAATATATCACATAGATAGACTAAAGAGAAGCGGTCTCTTGGACGACAATAATTCAATGAATAACTGTAGTTAAACTTTTACTACACAAACGTAATTTTCTAAATATTATTTTTCGGCCAATAATGAAATACTTTTATCGTTATCATTATTTCTAACTCAAATATATCACATACACTCAAGTGAACCCGTCTCTAGGGCCGCTATACATACATAACATTTTTAAAATATTATTTTTCGGCAAAAGCTTTAATCATTTTAATTTAGGTAGAATCCGCTTGTATCACAGTAAAGGCCTGATTTGAAATACATTCGGTCTGATCAATTTTTATTTAATTATAAATAGTTTCATGATAACTAACCTGATTTTTGGCTAATTTCTTTTCGTTTGCTTTCCAATTTTTTTCGTTTC
>CAKNWW010127636.1:2050-12988 GCA_932074435.1 Andricus kollari | reverse complement strand
AAACTGTGAATGCGGCAATCTGTATTGAATTCTTATAGAGATTTCCAAGATTTCGTTGAGATTGCTGTGAGCTCCGAGATTTCCGACGCTGCTCGCGATCAGAACTCACGTGGGATTCTATAGATTCGGCTAAACTCAATGGCTTTCAGATTCAGTCGGCAGTTCGTTCCACGCATAGGAGCGTATGCCGAAATGCTCCAAACCACCTGAGTGTATCCAGGGCTTTCCCTACTCTAGAAGCCACCCTGGTTTGTATAAATTCATAGCCGAAAATAATGTTTCAAACCAGGTGTTTTTAGCATAGAAATTAGCTCGGGTTTGTCGCGTTTGTGCAATCAGCGACACAATGTAGGAACGGTGTGGAAAACGAATGGAAGGTTTATATGTACTTTATAAGTGTAGGAACGAAGGAACGACCAACAGAGGGAAGTTACGCCATAAAGTTTCGAGATTCGCTTAATCGCTGGGCCTTGGGGCCTAGACCCAGTTACTTGGTTTGCACTAGCTAGGTAAAGTTGTACTGTTGGTGGCTGATTGACTTGTGCTCAATGTAAGCACCGATGCCGCAGTTTCCCGAGCTCTCCTGTCTTGTCCTGAAATTCTGGATTTCGATGGCTGGTTCTTTATTGCCTTTTACACGGTCGTAACACAGTGACACAGTTGATTCTGCAACGCTGCGCGTTTACGCAAACGATACAAAAGCGGGCGGCTTGTGTCTGATAATAAATATCTTTACTCTTACTTTTAACGTCGCACGACTTAATACCTGATCTGACTCCGTGATAAAAGCGTGAAGTAACGAGTCGCTCGCGAAATACACATATAGCCCAATTAACTTGTACTCTCATAATTTAAGAGCTAATAGAATTATTCCAAATCATTTTACAAACTTTAGGATGGCTTTTCTTTACCGCCATGCAATTTAATGTAAGAAGAGTAATTACTTATTATATAGGTCAATTACAGAATAAAACATTCTTGCCACAAGGCTATTATTTATTAATTATATTATCACTCTTGTTTTATTGCAATGAAAAATTATATTTTGATATTGGTATAACATATTCTGTTAAAGTCGCAAGCAAACCTTGATTTCAAGAAGTAAACAAAGTCCTAAAATATTAATCATGCAAATAGCAGCTTAAGGAGAGTGCTTACTAAATTTAATCATGTTTTTTTGCATTTTTAAACAGTTTTTTAGTGATCTAAAATTTTACAGAGATCGGTTACATCTTTTCGTCATATCAATTTAAGAAAAAAAATCAAATTAAAAACATTCATATTAGAGAGTGTTAAATTGCAATGCTTAAACTTGATCAATTTATGAGCATTTAGCTTTTCATACCTTGGTGGAAATGTATTTTCAGAATAAATTACAATAACTGAAAAAAATATATACTATAGGGATTACAATTTTTTGTTAGCTAATTCTACACTTTTACGCATTTTTACAACAAAGCTCAATGCTTACATTCTTCAATTTTATTGTATTTGATTATCAAAATACATGTCTACCAGGATGTTAAAATAAAACATATTTCAGCTTTGAAAACATGGATTCTTCAATTTCCATGGCCGGGAAAAAAATGTTACAAATTGGGAAAAATCGGGAAATGAGTGTGGGTTTGTTTCTTTATGGACTTAAGTGACCGGTCATCCTGCAAACATTACTTCCGTACGCATAAAATTCGGGGTATCTTATGTTTGGAAAATGTCCAATTTTTCATGACGATTATAGTAATCCAATAATTAGCTGTTGTATAAAATCCGATCACCGTTTCCGCACCGCCTCCAATTTACCGTAATCCTCAATTAAATTATAGGGAGTGCCTAGCCGAACACTTTCGTAAAGACACTCCCTGTAATCGATCGTTAATTTCAACCGGAATACTTTTACTTTAGTCTCCTCTCATTACACTAGAAACTTTGATCAATAAATTCCTTGTACTCAAATGATCGACTTTTGCGGTCGAGACACAGTGAAACCGTTTCAAACTTACTTAACCCTTTGGCTTTGCTCTACTTTTTATCAGTCATTGAAATCTTGACAGAGATTCTCTTCCATTTTCCTTGGAATTTACACCAACCCAAACTCTCTTCGAAAAATATTTTTTTCTGCGGATTCAATGAGATGGTTTAGGCCTTTAGGAATTTAGGGGTTTACTAAGGTGGAAGGGAGGGATAGAAAGCATTTTCTATTAATTTGCTCTTTTTACTTTGAAATTTTGATCAAATATCTCCTAATTACAATCATACTTATCGTTAAGTTAATATATGAGTATATGTAAAATTCCACAAATTAGATTTTATTAGTTTCGGATTTTTTTCCGGAGATTTAACCACTAGCAATTTTGACGTCCACCTGAATTCAATAAATTCAACGAAGTGCAAGGGGGACTTGAAGGAATTCAAGTGAATTAACAAAAGTTCAATTAGGGGGATGACGGTATATTTGGATGAATTTAACCAATGAACAAATGTTCATACATGATTTAATAATATGTTTATATTGACTTTGTCCAAAACGCACGGCGTACCAAATGTACCGTCTCCCCTACATTCAGTCGAATTTATGCGAATTCAAAAGAATTCAAAGAAGTATACAGGAATTCAAGTGAACTAAAAAGAATCCAAAGATTAAAAAAAAAACAAGTGAATGTAGAAGAATTTAATGGACTTTAAAAGAATTCAAGTGGAATTACAGAAGTGTTTAACTGTAAAAATAATAACTAATTGATTCAGTTATACTGACATTTTTCTCTTTAATTAATCATTTTTACTTCAGATTAATCCAAAATTTATTCAAAAGAAGTTTGACACTAACAGATAATACCCCCTTTTGCACCTTGCAAGCCTTACAGTGATTATTTATTGTGGTGTTTTAACAATACATTTAATTGTTATTTCATTTTTCATTATTTCTAGAGAGTTTAAGGAAAGTTTAAAGAATTAAAAGAACTTTAAAAAAAGTACTCTGTATACCTGAATTGTGTATTTGTTAACCATTCGATTTTTCCTAAAGCTTTCTCAGATTTATACCAGTTGAAATGAGGAATGGAAATTCTAAAAAATTAATTTTTACCTGTAAGTAGAGTTTATTCAATTTCCACTAGTTTCCTAGTCCCTAACTGTATTTTCCGGAAAGTTATTATAGTTGAAAAATCGCTAGCCATTCTCATAATTTGCCATGATAGTGTATAACTAATAAACTCGAGAATAAGAGTTAGGCTGTTAGGGGACACGTTTCAGGCACTAATCCGAAAAGGGACAAAAATCGGTAATTTTTCTGTTTAACCATTTCTGCTTAACTCGACCCTTATCTTAAATCTTTTAATTCTTATACATATAGACTAGACTAGGGAGTATGGACGTATAGAGTTATATATATAGACTATTGCCATTTTACCGATCTCCCGATTTGGATGAAAGTTCCCGCCAGATACCTGAAAAAGGGCAGCCATAAAAGAGGGTAAAAGCAAAATCAGATTTACGATTTGTAAAATCTGTGCACTACCTTATGCTCGTTAAGTAGTTTAATATACCTGGCTAGAAAAGAAGTAATTTAAATGGTAGAGGAGATAATCCCAGTCTCATTTTCAGTCACGTGGTCTCAGGGTCTTAGGTTAGACTTTTCTCTAACCTCTAACCTAACTCGAGAGGCTAACATGATTCTTATGTTA
Source organism: Andricus kollari (assembly GCA_932074435.1). Lineage (NCBI taxonomy): Eukaryota > Metazoa > Arthropoda > Insecta > Hymenoptera > Cynipidae > Andricus > Andricus kollari. Next base: position 9,308 of record CAKNWW010127636.1, on the reverse strand, counting down.
ACACATAATATCTTTCTATTCTTCTTTTATTTCCTTCCAGTTCCGGAGTTCTCACAATTTTCATACATTTTGTACTCATATTGACTCAAGCTGGTTCTCGTAAAAGAGAGTCTCTCCTTGATTGCAAACATGCTTCGCTAAAAGTAACTATAGGAGGGTGATAATAACTATTAGAGAAATATGGCTTGTTTTGCGGATCTAGGTTGCTCGACCCATGAAAATAATCTGAATGTCAGGCTTCGTTCTGGCATTTAGAGAATTAAAGTTGTCGATTGCTATTATATAGATAAAGGATATCGATTTTTTATATAAAAATTGTTTACTTAAAAAAATGAAATGTTCAAATTTTTTAATATTGTATTTTTGATACTTTGAGGTAATTGGAGAGGGGGGATTAGTGTGTCAAAATCATCACTAATCCTATCGGAATTTGCATAAAAAATTTGTAGTCCGGTATATCTTATTGCTCAGTATTTTAATTACATATAAGAGCAGCAGAGGGTCTAATTTAATTGAAATCGGTCAGGAATTCAATATTCATACTTCATTTGTTTATGCTTTTATATTAATTTTAAAATTAAGATCATACTACTCTTGTTTCAAATTCTCTTTAGAAGATCACTGCAATAAATCACTTTCATTTACCTAGAAAATTCCTTTACAATAATTTAGTTGATTTTGTCACCAACATTTTTCTTTGATAACATTTCCATGTGCACAGAAGATTTTCTGCCAGCTATGCAAACCTAAATATTCACCATACTAATAATTTATTCATCCATCCGATTTTTTGTACACTTTTAGACAAACATTGTTTATATTGATTTACAAATTCAAAGTAATTTATTGCGATAGGATAGCATTTATATTTCACTCTCTAGCGTGTCTTTATTAATGTAATGGTTGCCAATCAGTATCAGTGATCTGCATTGCATTTTCTGTTGGTAATCCACGGATCTTGCGAAAGATTTAAGTGCACTGAACTCTCCAGTGTTCTTCACAGAACTTCCAGGAAATGCTTTTACGGAAATAAAAAAGGATGTTTTAAAAATTACTTTAAAAGAATAATACAGTCAAAACTATACTCATTTTCTGGTTTTAACAGGTGTTTTCCTTTTCTTTACATTCACTACTTTTACTTAATTCAATTAAAACACCCAAGATAGGTTATTGCAGAAATAAGAATTGTATGCAGACATGAAAATGACAACTGGATAAGGACCATATGATGGATCTAGGTACAAAGGGGGTAACCGACATTTTTTTTCAAATGCGTTTTTTGCATTTTCTAATAAAAACGGATGTCCTCGATACGTAGCCTTTTCAAAAACATTAAATTTGTTTATAGTTTTTAAACAATTCAGAAGCGAACGCGTGGTCACGCGCGCTTGTTTGCGGTCTTCGTCCATTCTTCTCAATTAAATTATCAAGTTTCGAAATTCTACCATAGAACATCATCATTGGTAGAGTTTTCCAAATCGGATATGGAAATGCGAACGTTTTTCCGCCGTGGTGTAAAAGTTAATTTTGGTTGGTTACCCCCGTTCATACCTAGACTTCTCATATGAGTTTGGCACCTTGTTATATTTAAAATAACGTATTTGAGATGCCAACTTCAAATGGTTGCAATCTCATTTCGAGTTTGAAGGAGTGGGTGGTAGCAGAGCCATCCACCACCAGTTCTTTTTCCAGGAGCCCCTCGAGTTTCAGTCATAGTGGTGGTATCAACTCTGGATCAGTTTGTATGGTGCTATCCACTTGAAATCAGATTGAATATAAAAATTTGTTCATGTTGTGTGTTCTGGTATTGTTATTTAACCACACATGTATTGGAATATTGACACACATATAATGCAATGTTGTGAAAGAATGATTTTAAAAAGAATTGAAATTCGCAGGCATGGAGAATCGAACCCTAACTGCTAAATCTAAGGTCTAAGACTAAGTCGAGTGAATTACCACTACTCAGAGTCTAGACTAGCTGTCACAATTCTCATCTTACTTAAATAGATGATCAACTCATCCGGTAACCTAGACGGGCTAAAATGAGTGTAAGGAAAAAATCCAATACCGCTACTGTAAAGTAAAATTGCATAACTTGTATGGTAAATGGCGCGTATTTGAAACGGCAATTTTTGAATTTCACCTTCCAATACCCATATTACAATTTTGCCTTATACTAGTATAGTAAAAGTGTGGTAACATCCCAAACATTTTTAACAGTGAAAGTCTGGTTATTTCCGAGGTTACTTCGTATTTTGACTAGTTAGAACTAGTTTTTACTAGTTTCGTGTTTTAGCGGGAATTTACATTAAAAAAATATCGTCATTCTGGGTTGCCGAACACCAATATTATCACGTCCGACTTCCGTATTATCACTTTTTAACATATAAGTTATGTAACACTTTTCATGGTGTACAGAGATAGCGGAGAAAAATAAAAAGTAGTTCTTGTATTGTAAAATTTAGAAAATTATAATTGTGGCCACCCAGTTGGGAGAACTGGGTAAATCGACAGAAAGCCGAGATAAAGCTGAGACTAAAATATTGTAGAGGGTCTTTTTCCGCATTTCATAATTCACACTTTAGTAGCTTGTAAATTATTGACAATAAACGTTTTCCGTCAATTTCTGGTTCAACAATATATATTTATTATTAATTATTATTTATTATTATTATTATTATTATTATTATAGAGAAGTTGTAGGCTCCGGAAGCTACGATCATGGTTCCTTAACCTTAAAGCAACCAATCCCGACGCAACTGAAACGTTTACGTCATCCACTTCTGCTCCTTCTGTCCTAGAAGGTAAGCAAGAGCGAGAGAACATCGTTCAACACTGTTCCTTGGAGTCAGGTCTCTAGCCGCGGATGACCTTACGCGGCAGACGGGACAGTTGGAGATAAAGGTTTCACCTCTGGATACTTTTTTAGAGCTACCAATCCCTACTTCGCATGTTGGCATTATCGGCTATCTGCAAAGGTGATCTTGCTGGAACGGGTGGTATGTTCGCTGGAGGATGTTGCTTTTTCTTGCCGAAAAAGAGCTTCATATCCGTTTTTGCGCAAAAAGGATACCTGATCTCTTAAATACTGAGGCGTTTTATGAGCATATTCCGGGTGCATATTGACCCAACGGTCATGTAACCTCTACATGAATCCGATTCTCGCCGGTGAGCTTCTGTACCAACAGGTAAGGATGTCCCCCCTGAGTTGGTCCGACCACTTTAATCGATGTTCTCGCCTTTGTCCGGGGTTATTTCCTGGTCGTCGCCTCGGTTCGGTCCTATTGCCACTCCCAACTGAACCATGGCCTCCATCCGAAAGAGGCCTATTGTGGGTGGCACTGTGCGATAGTGGTGACGTAACCTCATAATTCGGTGCATTGGGGAGTTAGCCCAATGCAACGTTGCTGACTGCAAGAGCCGGAGCTCTCGGGCGATGGGGTCGCCATATCCCTACGCCTTAATTTAAAATCCCTACTATTTATTATTATTATTATTTATTTATCATTATTTATTAATTATTATTTATTTATTATTATTATTGATTATATTGATTATTTAATATATATTTCTTTCAACAATATAGGTGAGCTAGGACTATGTTTTTCTCGAAAAGCGGTTTTTCGAAGTTCCAACTTAAAAAATGCTAAATGACCCTATAATTACCAACCATAAGGTCCTTTTAATGCGGGCACTCACATATAATATATATAATAAAACACATATCCGTATTTTCCTTTATTAGAAACAAAATTTTTCTTATCCTACTTATTATATTATTCAAAGTCAATAGATTTCTTGCTAAAAGGTTTACTGATGCTCTCCGACTTCCGCAATTAATCATATATGAAAAAACTGTGAGTTTCACAAAGAGAGTATATTCTTTTCTAAATCGGGAGAAATCAGCGGGAGAAAGCCGGGGGACGAAAATTATAAAAATAGTGGCCACCCTGATAATATATGGGTTTTTTCGTTTAAATGCCAAAACTAAAAAATATTGATTTTTCAATATTACAAAATGACGGGTCATTTTCAAGGGGTAGCCTCGGAAAGAGGAGAGGGGTAAGTTGACACGCATTCTGATGGCTCGAGTCAACATGTGGGGCATTTTATTTAAAGCAATGTCCTTGGAAAAATTCTATAAAACCGGTTCTGTGGAAATTCTATGAGACTTCTGGACTTTTTAAATTATATTTATTACTGGAAATTAGTTACATTTTAAATTAGATTGTAGCCTTTACATAAAGTTGAAAAAAACACTATTCTTCACATAAAAATTCAAATGATCAATTATTTTGCTAAAATAATGAAAATAATATTACAGTAACATATCATAATGTAATGTGGTTATAATGCATTTTAGTGAAAATGCACTGAAGGTGTAGTGTAGACACTGTAGACTGTAGAGTAAGCCTCTCCAGCAAGGGAAATTCCAAGAATTGTGTACATGCCTGCTGCAGAGTGTAGACTGTAAACTTGTAAAGTATAAAAAGACGAATGGAATTTTCAGTACTTATGACTGAAACTCTAGTAACTTTTGCTATTGAGAAAACAGTGAAAGTCGACTGGATTACAGTGACTTTTTACTGATTGAAATCTTGACAAAATTCTCAGTGAAGTATAGATTCATATCCGGGCAGGCGTACTCTTAAAATCTGAATAGGCAAAAGGTTTGCAAATTCAATCAGAGTTTAAAATTTAAGTTATTAGTAAAGTTTTTGGTTTTGAGAGAAACCATTTTTTTATTTTTTTTTTATTTGAGAAATGTAAACGGTTGAAAGTTCGAGTGATTTGTGAAATGACACAGGACACAGCAGAAACCGCTGCGTCGTTGCACGTCTGTTTAGAAACTTACGAATTTCATAATTATTGTATTATGTTGCAAGATCGTGTCTATACATGCTGCCCGCCCGCCTGGCCTGCAAGCCCGTTTGCCAGTTTGCCTGGCTCCTACCTACCTTCGTCGTGTGATCTGGTATGGGAAGGGAGAAAGGTTAGGCTGAGGCGGGGAATTGTGTAATCCGTGCTCGTTGAGTGGGAGCCGCACCGTCTTCTTTTCGCCCGATGCTTTTTATCTTTTTATTCCTCTCGCAAGCATCTGAGATCGCCAGAGAATCTGAGAAAACTCTCCCTGACATCCGCTTCGGTGTAGCAGAAATAAAAGCCACATGTGTATCCTCCGGATATTGTTAATGCAATATATAAGAACTCTTTGGGAGGGTTCTCATATAGATAACTCTTCAGTGTAAAATTTTAAAAGATCGTCTCGAGAGAAGAGCATTCTTATAGCGAATTCGATTATCTGCACTGGTGTACTCCAAAAGCACTCCGACCTGCTCCTTCTTACTCCTTCCTTCGCACTCCGACCTGCTTCGCAGCAGGTCGGAGTACTTTTGGAGGTTCTTATTGAACCGCAAATTCCTACCAAAGTGGTGTCATCTGGAGAAATATACCTGCGCATTAGTTACCCAAGGTGCTTAGGCATAGATATGTGCAGTAGGTTCGTGAGCTTCTTAATCTCTGTCATTCTGAACCAGTTAAATTGTCACTGGTTATATAAATATTTTGACTTTTTTTAGGGGGAGCATTTAGTTTCCAGTTTCACTCGTGAACCAGTACGGAACTTGAAGAAAGTCAAAGAGAATTATCAGATTTTCACTGAGGGTATAACTAGTAATACCAATGTCATATATTTAACCAGTAGTGTTTTTCATTGATTAAGCTTGAGCCAATTCCTATAAAGAGTAGGTAAAAAGCGGATAATGCGGCGTGCATAACATATATCAATCGATAGGAGGTTATAATCGATAATGTGATGGCAAAATATGTAACACGTACACTGAAAAAAATAGTTAATTGTGCCAACTATTTGGTTTGTAGGATTTGGTATTGCTACTTTATTAGCTGAAACAACCATTTTCTTATTTGCTGATACTATTTGAATAGCCACTGCAAATAATGAAATTGTGCCAACTAATAAAAGAGAAGTACCATGTCTTACTAACTGAATATTTAGCCCAACTAACTATTTTTTTCAGTCAATATCTTAGCTTTGCTTTATTCACAGGCAAAATGGAATCTATATCAATTAAAGAACTTAATTATCAAGTTAAAACAAAAATTCCACGTTCATCAACTTACCGTACTGTTGGGTAATGCGATGCGCAATATGAATTTTATCTGTTTGCAAATTAAAAATAATTGTCTGACAATGGGACCCACAATCTCAGTAAAATCAGATATCTATATTGATTTGCAGTTTAAAAAATATTAAGTTTTTATTTTTGGAATGATTAGCATCCAAAGCTATATAAACATACAATATTCAACATTTCGAAAATTTAATATTAAAATGGCCGTCCGCGCCGCATTACACACTTGTGTATACACTGTAAAAAAAGTTGGTGTAAATTTACATCCTGCGACGATGGAAATAATTCGATCGTTGTGGCACATAGTAAATAAGCAGAATTCTGTAAAAATACATACTTCTGTCCTCAACCTGACTTCGCAAAAAGAAATACATGCAGGACGTTTTCCCGTCGTCGACCGTGAAATTAGGTACGGGTCGGAAATCTCCGATATTTCGTTGAATTTTGTTTTCAGCTTTTATAATCGAAAAGATATTTAGAGGTTTGGTTCCCCAAAAACTTTTCAAGGATTCAATTTTCAATATTTTTTTCATCTTTGACTTATTCCTAACGTTCCCTGATTATCAAATTTCCCTTACTTTTCACTGATTTGCAGTTTTTCTTTAACCTACAGACACCTTGCTACTATTCACAACTTTTCACAGATGTGAAAATGTTCAAAACTATTTTCTGTATTAAGGGGGGGAAACGGAGTATAACCCCTTGACAGTCTCAAAATTTAAAAAGTCATTTTGATCGAGTGAAAACGTCATACTCGAGAGTCGCGAATGGTCAAAATTTACGTCCTGCACATAATTATGCGGCGTTCGTCAGGGCGGACTTACACCCTCGCGATAGAAAAGCACACATAGTCAAAATTTACATATACTTTCGTAGACCTAAAGTCCCAAGTAAATTTATCATCTTACGTAAACTTACTATGTCCCATGCCGATCGAATAATTTCCATCATCGGACGTAGTAATTTTACAGTCTACTGCAAATGGAACAACCTTCGTTCTATTTTCACATTGTGACCTGAAGTTAAATCACACTAGATTGCAAATAAGTACTGTCTTATCGTAAATTAATCAGGTTATACATTGTATTTGAAAATACACTGCA
>CAKNWW010127612.1:768-12215 GCA_932074435.1 Andricus kollari | reverse complement strand
AAAAAACATAACAAGGTACGAAAAAAGATTATAAGACAAGAGTTGTTCCCCCCAAAGAAGCTACAAATTTGTAATAAATAAGCAAAAATTAAAATTATGGAAAAACGACACAAGGTAGGAAAGAAAATTATATAACCAAAATTGTTCACCTCAAAAAGAGCTAAAAATTTGTTATTGATTATTTTTTGGAAGGACGCACAGTTTTTGTTTTTATCGTAAAAATGACATTACAAATAAAAAAATTAACATTTTGGAAAAAAGACTTATAATGCAATAAAATTCCATTTAACATAATTTTTCGCCTAAATTACATCTACAAATTTGCTCATAACCACTTTACGCTAAGACGTGTATTTTCTTGTTTAAATCTTAAAAAATAACATTGAAAGTAAACAAATTAAATTGATGGAAAAAATACACAAAATGTAATAAAATATTAATTAACAACATTGTTTTTATTTTTGATAGGATTTGCAATATGTGTAATAATATACATTTATTGAAATTACACATTTTTCAGGGTAGCTGTGAATAAAAATTAATGCAAGATAAAGAACAAATATTAAAGTAATCATGAGAAATAAAATTTGTACTTTATTTTGCAATACCTCAATAAGCAGTCCCGGACAAAGGTAGATCAATAAATATAATATACAATAAAGTTGAACTTAATACGAATGTGTTCTTTAAAGCCGAAGGAGCTTTAACAAAAGAGAATTCACAATCACCAAATGACAGTTGTCGATGCTTTGACCTGTAATTGTGAAAGGTCTGTGCACAAATGTGGGGGAAGTACACATACCGAGCGACGGGCAGATTTTTTCTTATTTCTTCTTATTTTTATTATTTTTTTCTTATTTTCTCATTCTTTTAATATTATTCTTTACCACTTAAAACAAAAACTGTGTGTCCTACCAAAAACGGTTAATAACAACAAATTTATAGATCTTTTTGGGGTGAGCAACTTTTGTTTAGCGTGTGTCGTTTTTCCAAAATTTGTATTCAAAAAATGTTTAATGTCATTTTTTACGATTAAAACAAAAACTACGCGTCCCATCTTATTTTTTTCGCATCTTGTATAGTTTGGCCGCAAAATGGAATTTTTCATTTTTAATAACATTTTTCACGATTAAAACAAAAAATATGCGTCTTATCAAAAGAATGGTCTATAAAAAATGTATTCATCTGTTTAAGATGAACAATTTTGCATGTCGACATTTTTTCATATCTCATATAGGTTTGCTGGAAAATGGAATTGTTAATTTTTTTAAAGTATTCTGGATGGATAAAACCAGAACCGTTGGTCAAAAACGGCTGGGTACAAAACTCGTCTCTTCTTCTTAGGCCCTTAAACAACTTACCAAAGCTGCCGCCCAAACTAAAAAGATACATAAGTGACATTTTTATGAAAAATGATTTTTTGCTTTCGTTGGATTCGTAAGAGAAAACTGCATCTATATTAATAAAAATTATTAATTATTTATATTTATTGCAAAAAAATATTGTTTATAAGTGAGGAAAGTCGAAAAAGTTAAAAGATTTAACATAAAAATATACGCAAAGCACTTTGCGTGTACTACAATTTTTACAAGGCATGTAATACGTCATCATACAAATAAAAAAGCACCTAAAGAACTTTGTGTCTTTTTTGCCTTGTAAAAGTGACCGAGTGTCAAGCGAATTTACAAACGAAAAGAATCGCTTGCCCTTACGTATGTTTTAAACTTGCAATTGAAAAATTGAAAATTGAATGTTTGAATTATAAATTTAACAAACATTCAAAACTCAATTAAATTTAATTATTTTAAAAATTATCTAAAATAATTCACATAAATATCTAAAAATATCCAAAAATATTTTAAAAATTAAATTAAAAAACAAAATTCAATTGTTTTTTAAATTTACCGAAAAATGAAATAGCTCGGACTCTGATCGGAAATCCAAGGGGAAGTTCGAGACAGCCGCTGAACACACAGTGTCCCTACGTATGATGCGTTGTGGTATTTTGACGACCAAGAAGTTAGCTATGCATATACATCTGAAACTTGTGCCTTGAATTAAAAGTAAAGTAATATTCCTAGCGAAAAACTAAAAACAGCCCTGGATTTGTCTCAGCAATATCTCCAGGTATTTTTTCATAATTAGACAAAAAAATGTTTAAACAATTGCATTGTTATTAAACATTTTGCCTTTATTATAAACAAAAGTATTAGTCGTAAAGAAATATCAATTATTATCCCTTACTAACATATCCCAAGGTTTTTTTTAATTTTTACAATAAATAAAATAATTTAAACAATTACATTGGTATTAACATTTTTCCAGGTTTTTCAAGCTTATAGACAAAAATATTAACAAAAGATATACTAATAGAAGGGTGAATCATTATGGAAGCTTCCAGAACCTTCACTTATCAATAATTAATAAACTATCTATTGTTTTTATCCCCTTCACGTTCACTCCTTGATGCTACAGCATGCAGCATGTAGCTCGGCAATATCTCCAGGTGTTCTTTTCATTTTTTTTAAAAGTCAGTTTTTAAACAATTTTATTGTTTCTAATTTTCAGGAATTTATTTAACAATTATGGAAAACAATGAAAAGTTACTTAATGGAACATAACGTACCATAAAGTATCATTAAAGTAAAAAAAATTAAATAATCTTAATAATAATTTTTAAATATCTTTACTTTTTCGATAGGTCTTTTAGTTTAATTTATAATTAAGGCACAATTTTGAAATCCATATGCTGCATGTCCAAGTAGAAATTGGTCTGGTTCTTCCTTAGCACTCAACAGGAACTCGCAGGGCTGAAATGTGGAAAAACTACGCTGAAGAATCTAGGTAGTGCCTAGTTACAACCTAACTAGAATTCCCTAAACAGATTTGAATAAGGGAATCTTTGACTATAAATCAATGATTTCTGACAGGTTTTCCTCGCTTGGCACGAGCGCTTTTTCCTGTCAAGGGTTAATAAAATTATGAGTACAATTAAGTCTGCAATGCAAGTTAAAATATATACAACACGTCAAATTTTTTGCAAAGCATTTTAAAAATTGTATTATTTGTAAATATTATTAATGAAATAATCAATTAACGGGTTTTATGATATTAATTAATCAGTCTTTCCAACGAAATAGGAGATAATTTTTTTCAGGTATAAAGGAGTCTTTTTTATATTTGTTAAGACAATTTTTTAGCTGTTACTTTTACTCGTCAACTTCTTTAGCATTGATGAACATTTAAAAACACGAATAAAAATTGAGTTCATTGAAATTTTAGATGTTACTTTTTTATTATCAATCCTTAAGGTACTCATAAAAAATAAATTTGAATTCAAATGCGTATGCCGGGCTGACTCTGCATTGGTTAGTGAAGAAAGAGGACAATGGCGAACTTCCAGCAACAATTGGGAATCCCACAAAAACAACGAAACGTTTCGGAGTATCTAAATGAAAGTTCGTACGGATTGTCGACTTTGTCGTTAGATTTTATCGTTTACGTCTGAAAAATAGTGATGCATTTCATTTGATAACCTTTTCGCTGTTGAAATTCATGCGAGCACCTTTCATTTTGAGGAATGGAATTGGCCGATGATTCAATACAACACGTTTCCATCAATGAATTCGTCGGAATTGAATATTAATTTGCAAATTATTTACTAAAATACCATCTGCGAATGTTATTAAACAGCATAGTGTAACATAACCTTAATTTTTTAATTTCCAGAATATACGTACGTCATTGGTGATTTTCCAGAGGAAATTACTGATTCAGAGAAAAAACTAATCGACGTACTATCCGTCCAAAAAGTTTAGGCACCTCGATTTTTGTGCAGATTTTCATGAAAATCTCAGCAAAAAAAAATTCTAAAAACATGAGACAACATGCATGTTGCAGGTGAAGGTTTTGCCAATACTGATACGGAGTTTCAAAATTTTCAGATGATTAGCGATTATTTCCGGGCGAGTGAAACGTGAGAAAGCATAATAATCCTATGACCATTTCAGAATACTCTACTTTGAATAGCTGTAAGTCACTGAAAAAAATGATGAAAAATCTGCCAAAAATAAATGGGTTTCGTTGATCCTTTCTGTGCCCAGTGGTAATATTTAGACCCAGAAATAATTATCCGTTGATAAGTTATTGACAAAAGAGTGGGGAGGTGTTTACTCCGGAACGAAGGAACGTACAGAGATGATTCTTGAAGCAAATTACACATTTTTGGCTTTTGACAATTTTGTGCGTATTATCAATGAGCAAAAAGTTGCACTTCAATGTTTAAAAAATTGTTTCCTTCTTGGAAAAATACAAAAGACTTTATGATAATCGAGGCAACCGTATCCCTTTCTTTTGCATCAGGTCTTAGAGGCTGTGTAACTGTGTGAGGGTGAGAGAAGGTCGTGTTGCACGTGCAGCAGTAGCGCCTGAAAGGTCCCAAACTGAGTGTGCGGCAGCCTCGATTATCGTTAAGCATTTTGTATTTTTCCAAGAGGAAAATAATTTTTTAAACATTGAAGTGCAACTTTTTGCTCATTGATAATACGCACAATATTGTCAAAAGGCAAAAATTTGTAATTTGCTTCAAGAATCATCTCGGTTCGTTCCTTAGTTCCGGAGTAAACACCTCCCCACTTTTTTGTCAATAACTTATTAACGAATAATTATTTCTGACTCTGAATATTACCACTGGGCCCAGATAGGACCAACGAAACCCATATATTTTTGGCAGATTTTTCATCATTTTTTTCAGTGACTTACAGCTATTCAAAGTAGAGTATTCTGAAATGATCATAGGATTATTATGCTTTCTCACGTTTCACTCGCCCGGAAATAATCGCTAATCATCTGAAAATTTTGAAACTCCATATCAGTATTGGCAAAACCTTCACCTGCAAGATGGATGCTGTCTCATATTTTTAGAATTTTTTTTTGCTGAGATTTTCATGAAAATCTGCACAAAAATCGAGCTGCCTAAACTTTTTGGACGGATAGTAGACCCAATCAAGTGGGTCACGATGAATCAGAACAACCACAAAGAGTGCACGACTTTTTACCCTCCTCCGCCTTATAGAAAAGAAACTTTGAAAAATATAGCAGAGGGTATCGCAAAAAAACAAATATTACGATCTCTTTTGGCTGTCGTATACAATTAACATTCGTGGTTTTACAAGTATAAGTTTGAAAAATAATGTATTCGCCAGCGGAGCTACAGCACTCGTTTTCGCCCCGCTCAAATTCGTTATTCTCCCGATAAAATTCATGCACAAAAGTTATTACTACACTTCTAAACTGCTTATTCTATTTCAGAAATATATAAAGATGCGACAAATAAACTGCGACGGCTTGAAGTACTGAAATATGAATTTAAAAAAGTCAATTATTATCTAGTATCGTACCATATACACATAAAAAACTAAACAAAAAAAATATTAATATATTTGTCTCGTCAGTTATCAACTTTTGTTGAATATTATTTTATGCAACATTTTTTTTGAAATGCTTGACTTATAATTTCAATCGACGAAAATAAGAGAACTTTTTTTTATTCCAAGGTCATTCATTTTTGAATAATCTAAATTATTTTTTGTTTTATTTAAAGTTTTAATTTACAAATATCAACAAATATTGAATATTTATTAAAAGTCAATGAAAGTTATTTTTTGGAAGTTAGAATTTCTCAAAAGTTAATTCAAAATTCATCATTATTTGAAATATATTGAAGTTTTTGGCTGGAAAAAATCGAATCATGAATTATAAACAAAAATTTCAATCGGATTTTTATCTGTTCGATTATTTTCGCAGACTCTGAAATGTTGTTCCTTTTAAATAGATTTTAGAATGACTTACTATTTATAAAATTTATAATTCATTATTAATTACAGGATGCTGCGTTGAAATCTACGTATAACAAGGCGATGTCACTGACGAAAAACATCAGAGTATCTAAAAGGGTTTCTTCAATGAGAACTTGCACTGTTGTTTACAGCAGTTACGAAAAGTGATAAGAAAGATTTCGTTTTCAAAAAGACAGTAATATCTAATTGCATTAAGAGTAAGACATTTCAATACAATAAAATTTTCAAACATCCCCAACGTTAAAGATTGGGATGGAGGTAAGACCGAGCGAACTGAGCCGGCCAAGGACTAAACGAGGCAAGCAATCAAACGAGGAATGGAAAATCTCTAATGTAGTTTATATTTTTTTTAATAAAAGAGCTTAGTTTCATTTAAAAATGGAAATAATTTTATTGAAAACTACTTAAGCACCTCGTAAGTAACTAGATTCCTCCTAGATTTCCTAGTCAGTTTATCACTCGAAGCAGCGTTACATTCCTCAGTAGTACCTGGCAAGATTTCTAGTTAGGTGCTAATCAGATGTAGGGAAAAACTGGCTAGAAACTTGCAATAAACTAGGAGCAATTTCTACCAGGGTGGTGTAACGTGAAGGAGTGAACGCGGAGGGGATAAAAACAATGTTGAAAATAACTTTTTCGCATTATTAAAATTTTGGTATTCGTGATACTTTAGGGTACGTTATGTTTCATTAAGTAACTTTTAATTTTTTTCCATAATTTTTCAATCAATTCCTAAAAATTATAAACAATATAATTTTCTGAAAAATGATTTGTTATAAAAAATGAGAAAAAAACCTGGAGTTATTGCCGAGAAGAATCTAGGGGTCTCTTCACTTTTTCGATAGACCTTTCAGTTTTATTTATAATTGAAGCACAATTTTGAAATCTATATGCTGCATTGTGCAGAATCAAAAGGAGTGAACGTGGAGGGGATAAAAACAATAGATAGTTTATTAATTATTGATAAATGAGGGTTCTGAAAGTTTCCATAATGATTTACCACGGAGTAATAATAAGGAGACCAATCTCCATATATGCGATTTGACGATGCAAACTGCAAATTGATTGCCTACCCTCAGGCGTCGAAAATGTTGGCGCATGCGCACTGCGCTTTACTATCTATTTTTCTCCCGTGAAAAAAAGGGATAGTATATCGTAGTGCGCATGCGCCACTACTTTTATTATGGTACAGATACCGCAGTCAAAACTCGAGGCGCTTTGTACAGCATGATCGGTCTCCTTATATCACATTTTTGTCTATAAACTTGAAAAACCTGGAAAAATGTTAATAACAATGTAATTGTTCAAATAATTTGCTTAATGCAAAAATGAAAAAAAAAACACCCAGAGATATGTTAGTGAGGAATCTGCTTATGTCCTTGAAATTTCTTTACGACTAATTCTTTTGCTTATAATGAAGGCACGATGATTAATAACAATGTAATTGTTTAAAAAATGACTTTTTTTAAATAAAATGAAAAAACCTAGAGATAACTTCTGGGTCGTGTATTTAGAGGCTGTGTTCGAGCTCTTCGACAAAGGCATCGTCCGCAAGTGACTTTGTGTTATTTTTGCCTTGTATTTTTCACTTTCCGCACCCTAATAGCACGGAACGTTCCCGGAACGTTCCGCGGGCACCTTCGGAACGTTCCCGGGAGGTGTAAAATGTCCGCCGGTTGGGAACGTTCCAAACATAAATTAACATTATTGTTATTATTATCAATAAATATCGCGTAAACCGTAAGTGATAGTTTAAAATCGATGTCAGTTTATGATATGGATATCATATTAAAGATAGTATATGTGGTACTCAAAAATAAAAAATGACATCCAATTTCACCTATCTCTTACGGTTTACGAGATAATTGTTGTTAAAAATAACAATAATGGAAGGTTCCCCTCAGGTCCCAATGGAACGTTCCTGGAACGTTCCGAAGGTGCCCGCGGAACGTTCCAGGAACGTTGCTGGAACGTTCCGTGCTATTAGGGCAACTAGTAAAAAAATCGCAAGTCCATTTTCTAATAGAAATTATTTTAAAAATCAATTTTTTATTGCAAAATATGAAAAAGCACATTATTTTTACCCAAATAATGTATCTAGATCACGGTCGTATACACAGGTCCGGGGGCTCTCGTGGTGGGGGAAGTTCCCTAATGTAAGCCAGAAATTTTCGCAAACTGACCACTGAAGGTAGTGGCGTATCTGTTGAGTAGTGTAGGATTTGAATTTTAAAAGATAAACAAAACACGTTTTCCAACATTTTCTAACCTCAGAGTCTCAACTGGTGTCAAGAATATTTGGTGAGGTATTAATTTTGGAATTTTGATTACTGTAACAATTTTATCGGTTAACTTAATTTGCTATCGACAATTTTTATTTATAAGAAATTTTTAATATGATTAAAAATGTGTGTTGAGGCCACTCGTTGAAATATATTTATATTTTGAAAAATCAGTTTCATGCAATTTACAATTGACTTCTTGAAATTAAAATTTCAAATTAATCCGCCACTTTCTCTACTCTACTATTACGCCACTACCGGAAGTGGCAACTTTGTGAAATAATCAGAAGCTTCAATAAGGGAACTTCCCCCACCACGAGAGCTCCCGGACTTGTATAGACGACCGTGATCTACATTATTGCAAATTTTATTCGATATTAGAGTTCTTTGGGCAAATAGTTTTTCTCGATTTTCTCAGTTCGAGTGAGATTGGACTTATGTATCTTTTTAGCTTGAACGGCAGAAAGGGCAATCCAATCAGCTATTTCATGCGAAGGCTGTCGTGTTTACAGACAGACACCCAAGTATAAATCAATCTGTTCTCGATCTGTGAATCTGAAGACGTCGACATTTTATGAAATCAGCGGAACTAAATTTTCACATAAAACCAATACCTTCTCACTGAGATTTGAATGTAAATATAAAAGATTCAATTCTGCGGCCAAACTATACAAGATACCATACAACATAAAAAGACAAAAATTTGTTACCCAAAAAAGATCTAAACATTTTTTATCAAACATTTTTTTATGGGACGTGTAGTTTTCGTTTAATCGCAAAAAGTGTCAGAAAAATTAAAAAATAACAAAATTTTGGAAAAACGACACACGATACGAAAAACCGAGATAGTTGTTCGCCCAAAAATATCTGCAAATTTGCTTTAATCATAAAAAATAACAAAACAATGATAAGACAACGATAATAGACCTGTTTATATATCAATGCATATTTTGAATGACAATATTATATTATTATTATATATTATTATTATATATTGTTATACATTATTATTATATATTATTATATATTATCATTATATTATAAATTATTATGAATATAAAATGTGTACTTTATTCTGCAATACCTGAATAAGCAGTCCCGGAACGAGGGACAGCAATTAATATAATATATAATATACAAATTCGTATTGGCCAAGTACGGGAAAAAGGCTTGAGAACCAATTATAGCTTTTAAAAAGTCCTTAAAAATTTCTTATACCCTTTTTATGGTAGGACTTGCCATTTTTTGGTTTATTTATTTAAAAAATTACGCAAAAAATCTAAAATTCAAATTTTGAATCAAAGGACGCGAAATATAGTGAAAAGTTTTTTGAGGAATTTCAGCGTTTAAAAATTCCTCAAAAATTTCTTTAAAAAATTTTTAGACAGAACTCGTCGCTTTTAATTTATTTATCGAAATATATAGCTAAAATCATAAATTCGAATATTACGCCAAAAGACGCGAGATACGTAAAAAGTATGAAATAAGACCAGATTTAGGAATTAATGTGTGAAGAAAGGATTGTGGCTTTTCAAAGTAAGGTAGCTCAGAAAATAAATATACATTTAAAAATGTGGAAAATGGAACGCTAAGCGTGAGTGTCACAATGAGAATGTGTAGGTTAAAGCCTACAAAGCTTTGAGCAATTTACTCTACAACTATACTTCATTCGATAGAATATTCAGAGTATGCAGATGCATACAAAATTGAGATCTGAAAGAGATGAAAGAGATGCACGCGTAGCAGGCAGATTTTCCAAATTATAAATCTACAAATCGATTCTACACAATTAATTCTACATGAGAAAATTCTACTCATGAAAATTCAATAATTAATATACGAAGGTATGTAAAAGCCACCACAAAATAAAAATAAATTTGTTTTTGTCCGACCCCCATTGAAAACGCGCCATTGCATGCTACATAAAACTCATCGAGTTTTTTACATAAGATTACATAAGATTCATCGAGGCTATACACAGTGCGGTCTTACAAGCTCAGAGGGAAGCGGCCGTGCAGGCGCAGGAACAGATTAGAAATCTGTTCAAGGAATTCGAAATTAAGCAGCATGAGTGGATTACAAAAATCAACACTACGGTTCAGGAAATCAAGACAGATGTTTCAGAGAATTCTCGCAGAATAAATCTGCTTGAAAGTTCTACTGTTAGCAGTGCGGATCAGGTCACATAAATAAAGACGGAGGTAAGCACGGTTACCTATGAAGCCGAATGAGGATCTTCCATCGGTCCTAGAATCGGTTGCCAATGCTCTTGATGCTCCCTTCGCTAAAGAAGACATTATGAATGTGTATCGCATTCGGAAATCCCCAAAATCTAATCCGCTGCTCGCACCTATCATCATTGCCAAGTTTAGCAGACAGTTCGTAAGAGACAAAATAATCGAACAGAGGATAAAAGTACGAGACTTCTCCACGTCAAATCTTGGCTGGCCAGATAATGAGAAAAGTCTCATTTTTATTCATAAGGCTTTGACGCCCTATAACCGAAGGATCTACGCCTCTGCATTGAATCTAAGGAGAGAAAAGAAGATAAAATATCTTTGGATTGCCGGAGGAAAGATCTTTTGTCGAAAGGATGATGGTACGCCTAGGATTCAGCTGTCAATTCTGCAACACGTAGAACGATTTCAATAGCAATTAGGCTTTCTACGGTATCGTTACACACACTATGATGTGATATTATTATTGTTTGGTTATTTAATGCCCGTTGACCAATATATTTTTAACATTTTTCAATTTTTTATACCTTGTACATATTTATCTTCAGTTAGTAAACATGATCTCATATTCAAACTAGTAGTTTTTAATCTCGATACTGGTCTTTCTCAAAGTAAATGTATACTACTATCCCGGATAGCACAAAAGTTTCCCTGAACATTCCTGGAACATTCCAATATAAGGTTCGGAGAATTCCGAAAAATGTCCCAGGAAGGTTCCCGGAAGTAGGTAAATGTCCGCATATCCAGGAAGATTCTCAAGGAAGGTTTCTGGAATGCTCGTAAGGAATTTAATTAATTAAATTAATGCAATTCATACAATGCGAACATTTTCCACGAACATTCCACGAACATTCCCGGAACCTTCCTTGGGAACATTCCTTGATGCACGGACAATTACCTACTGCCAGGAACCTTCGCGGAATGTTCGTGAAACATTTTCGCATTATATAAAATTAATTATTATAATGCGGAATTTGTTTAAGAGCATTCCCGAAACCTTCCTTCGGTACATTCCTCGATACGTGGATATTGACCTACTTTCGAGAAACTTCCTGGAACATTTTTAACGA
>CAKNWW010127587.1:1572-11854 GCA_932074435.1 Andricus kollari | reverse complement strand
CAGCAGTCGCAAGGTTTGACGCTTCGACGGTCTGAGTAGCCAATGAAGGATGACTGAAATTAGCTGGCAACCACTGTGCCTGAGGAAAACCTGGATACAAGCCATAATTGAAATAAGGCGGATATACGCCTGTTGCAGGGGGTGCACCGAATAATTGTGGTACTGGAGGGATTGGAATATTTGGGGGACCCATTACGGCACACGCTTCATTTTGTTTGCCGGTGGGAGGATTATTATTTTGGGAATTATTTACAGCTTTTTCTCCAGCGTTATTATTGGGTTTATCTCGGTTCTTGTCACTTCCCGATTTATTACCCTTCCTTTTTATTTTGTTCGCCCCGTGGTTTGGTTTGTCCGAGATTGCCGGTTCATTTTCCATAGCAGATACCCCTTCTGTCTTTCTTTCACTATTTCGATAGGCAAATTCGGGTAAAACACTATCTTGGGCCGGCGAAGGGGGCAGATATGCTTTACTTAGCATTTTGGATGCTTCGAGTCATTCGCCCGCATTTTCCAACTCTTGAAAGGTACGATACTCCATTTTAGGAAGGGCTTCCAAATACTTGGGGTGCACATTGTTAATTTCCATCTGCAATTGCTCCCATTCCGACATTGAAGGATCGTAATGTTGGAAAATCAGGCGAATGTTTAGCAGATAGTCTGCTATAGGCTCGTTTGGACCTTGCGTCCTTTTACGACCTTCATCCCTAAGTCGCATCTGGAAATTCATTCCCCCATACCTACGCCTAAAAGCGATTTTAGGCGCCCTTCCTACATTCCTCGATCTCAGTTAAAAATTCCTCCGCACTGCTATCACGCTTTCCGTCGTAGCTGATATTCCATTTTCGAACTATTGAGTGGATATCATCCCTACTTCTCTGGCCCAAAACGGTCGGCAATCCACTAAACGGGTTAGGAGACGACATCCGGACTCTTGCTTGATTCTCCAAAAGTCTATAGGGGACATCATCTGTGCAAAAAGGATCATCGTTTGCCACAAAAGAATTCAAAAATGGATTATTGAGATGTAAAGTGCCCGTGACATAGCTTTCACTCGAATGAGTTTCCTCTTCTCGAAGTCTCGAGAGATTCGGAAAACCCGTCGAAGACAAGCCACCTTCAAGGCAACTATTTGGAGCGCGATCAGCGGCAAAAGAAGTCATGTGTATCTTCGTAGACTGAATCACTTCCGGAAAGGCCGAAGGTATCATGGTAGAACGGCTCGCGGGTGTATATAAGGGCGCTGTGTGCGTGAGCGGAGAGAACGTAGCTACGCTCTCCAACCTCCGAGCAAAGGTTACACCGCCTACGTTCGATGTTGGTGTGAACAATGGTTCCGCAATCAAAAAAGCATTAAAATCTGCTTGAAATCCCGCTTGGTGGATAAGGGAAGTGGCTATAGGGGCGCTGAGGGCCGACGGAGGGGGTGCGGTTGTAACGTTACGCGAAACGCGGAGGCTTTCTATTTTCGTTGTCAAATCTCGCTCCTCTCTCTCTTCCCACGTCAGATGCATGTGTCGACAATGCTGGTGGAAGCTGACTAAGCGCCACCTCAGGGTTGCGTCATCCCCGTTGGCGTTGAGTTTAAGGTACCCGAGTACCTCGCTAAGTTCTTTCTTGGATAGCGAACTCGCCCAGCTCACAATAGTATCGGTAGTTTCCGCCCATATCCTGTCCACGCTTAAGGTAGTTCGGTCCATTTTGCCGAAACTGTACTATAAATTCCCAAAAATTAACAATGAAGCGGCAGTTCCGTATACTCGGAATAAATCTCGGTGATACTTGCCAAATACCGAAAGAATTATGAAAAACGCTCCGAAATCGCAATAAAATTGCGAAAATGTGGGTAAAACCGAGCAATTTCCGAGTTTCCGTACCACTAGCTAGTCTTGACTATCTCATGAAATCCGGAAAAGACACCTTCCAAACATTGTTGAAACTCCCATAATCTCGGATGGTCCTGGATAAAATCCAGAAATTCAAACCATTTCTTAAACTTGCGTACGAATGGCCACGGTTGTCATGAAATTACCGGGTAAGCTCTTCCCGAACAATCCTAAGTTTGAAAGAAAATGATTCTCAAACTGTGCAAAATCCGATTCCGTACGAATAGTCGCGAACAACCAAAAACCCTCGAGCACAATTCCTGAAAATCCTAGAAAAAATCCCGAAATGGACCCGAAAAGTCCTGAAAATTCTGTACAAACAGCCAAAAATTTAGCAAATGCATTCTTGACAATATTCCATCTCCCAATAAACACGTTGCCAAATCACAAAATTATTCCCACATCACATATCAAATAAATTTACTAAACACTTAAATTCCTGAAAAGCAAAAAAAATCACGGAATATATATTTTCAATATCATAACAAGGCATCAAATAAATATCTCAATATCAATACATAGACAGGTAATCAATATTCGAGTAATATTCCATACTTCAGAACACATAGCTAGCCTTTGTTTGCGCGGTTGGGTCGCTTCAGTTCAGGCGCTTTGTTTTCTGGTCATGATACTTTCTGGCCCCACGTTGGGCGCCAATTTTGTAACACTAATCCTTCATTCTTAAGCGACAAAAAGGAAAAAATTAGTGGACAAACTGGCGGCCTAAGTTAGGAAATTTAATAATTTTTATTTCACGTACCTGTGCTAGGCGCCAGACGCTTTTAGATCGTCACTAAAAAAAAATGAGATACAGACAAAACCATTGATACTTGAAAAACTCTTATAAAAAGTCCCTGGCCAGAAGGGTAGAGCGATTAGTGAGGGTGAGGAAACACCATGATACTCATTACTTGTGAGACATTTAAAAAAAAGAAATTATATTGAATTTAATCTTACAAGGACACTCAAACGTGCTTAATTATTACAAAAAAAGATTGCTTAAAACCAACACAAAAAAGGCTTAACTAACGAAAGTACAAATTGAACACTTCCAGGATTCTCAATAAAAAAAAAGAACAAGATCACTCAAACTCATCACTCGAATCATTACTCTCAACTGCATCACTTAAGGGACCGCGGCTCAAATCAAAAGATACAAGAAAAACGTTCTGAAGGACAGAATTAGATATACGTCTATGACGCCTACCTTGAATCAAGCAGAGCTAATCCAAATCCGCTACTATGATTGCTCAGTGGCAAAGCACGTAGATTCTTCAATCCTCTTTTCCAATCGACGGCCGGCACTGGTCTGTTCGTCGTTCCGCTGCTCTCGGCCTCCCCACTTCCATCAGTCCCGCCAGAATTTTCCTCCCGTCAGGTGCCGCCCTCTTTTCCTCTGCTTCCTGTTGTTCCGTCGTTAAACTGGACTGGGTGTCCCCCTGGTGGCATACCGGCTCGATACTTTTTGTCAAGATGGCTGCGCCAGTTTGTTTTGACGTGTGCCGGAAGGAATATGGTCCGGTACGTCGTGAGTAGTCGAATTAATCCTAGTGTGTTTGGATTATTCTACTCGAGCCGGCAGGTATCGTTCAACGGGATTCGTTGCATAGACGAGGGATGATAGTTCTTGACGCTCATGGGGATAGTGTTGACGGGAAAAGTAATAAAAACAATAATTGTGCTGGTGTTATGTGTGAGGTGGCGTAAATAAAGCAATAGAGAACTATTTGTATGAATTTAGAATGAATTTATTCAAGAGAATACTGATCCATTCAAAGACTCCAAGTCCGCTATCCGTAAGCGCTCGGGCTAGACTAGGCCCGTACCGGCACACTCAATTGGGAGAAAGAGCTTGAGCACTGCTCGACACCTACGCACCAGAAATAATAGTCTGCGACTCAAGTGTCTCTCTATCTCTTAAATCCAACACGTCCCCTTACTTGCAGGAGTTTAGACCCGAGCAATCCCATGATACTTCTTTTACTTCATTTTGAGCAACATCTTCCTCATATGTCTGTTCTAGAGATATAGAAGAAAAATTTTAATTCTTATGAATTATTTGGTGTTGCCTGATCTCTGGCTTCTTCCAACATTCTATAGCTTGAGCTAGCCATTAGAATGTCATCTACCTATAGTCCTTGATCAACAAATCTTCTTAAAGATAACAAATTGTCTGACAAGTTCTCTGAATACAGAACATTGTTTAACAGATATTCTTTTCTGTACTAGTTTTGATTTTAGCTTGACCTGTTCCTTCGGTTTTAAAACTACCAACTTTATTTGCGCAGTTTATCTGCCAGTAAGAAGAGGGTAAACCAGAGTCTAGCATCATTGCTCTAATTTTTTATTCTAAGGTTCTATTGCATCTTTCAGCAACACCGTTGTATTCAAGAGTGTCAGAGCAAGCTAATTGTAATTCGGCCCCAAACTTCTTTAATACTTCAATAGTATCCTGACTAGTAAATTCAGTACCGCGATCTCATCTGAGAAAGTATAATTTCTCTTCTGAACCGATCAAGTTTCGCATACTTGTTACGAAGGATTCTATACACACTGGAGATTCAGTTTTAGATTACATTAGAAAGGCCAAAGCAGCTCTTGTGTAGTCGTCTATTATTACTAAGATGAATCTATAATTACTTGGATGTGTAGCAGGGGATATAGTACCCATAGTATCAGCATGAATGACTTGTAAAGGTTTATTCGCTCGCAATCTAATCTTCTGGAAAATAAATTTCACACTATTTGGTTCTAAGCATGTTTGGCATTCTGAAATGCTAGGATCCTTTGTCAGTTTCTCTAAATTTTTTAATCCATTACTCTGCTTGAATAAGGCTAATAAATAGGGTTTTGAGACGTGACCTAATCTAATGTGCCACAACATAGCCTCAGATAGCCTGGTATTTGTTAAGCAGTTTAATTTGTCTCTGATAATCTCTGTGTTATCAACCTGATCTATCGCTTCATTAGTGAAATGAATCTTTCTGTTTTTAGAAGTTTCGAAAAATTCTGAATTTTATTTTATTTCTTTTTCGTCGTCTTCTATTTGTACTTCTTCTTTATTTGATTTAGAATGTTCAATATTCTCTAGATCGTTCCTATTTTCCTTATTGATTAAATTGTTCCTTTTGCTTCTAATATTATAGAAACTTTTCACTTCACGTTTGTTCGAAACTTTCAGATGAAAGTTTTCATTCTTTACGTTATCATCATTCATATCTGTTTACAATTTAATTATCCAATTTTCTAGCAGAGATGCTAGTTGCTCTATGTTCTAATCTTTAAAGTTCTTTCAATTAAGTTAGGATCTATTTGTATTCCATTAAATGCATGATCTTATTACAGTAAATAGAATCAATGTAATTGATAATAATGTCTCGAGTTTTTAATTTATAATGTTAATTTGATCTCATCAATTGAGATATTAGTATTCTCTTCAAAAAGATAATTTAATCTTTTGCTTCTTAATTATGATTTCCAGTAATCTTCAAACATCTCATAATTAGAGTCTCTACATAGTTTGTAGTTTCTAACTGTAATACGATCTTCCCTGAGAGTTCTTTTTTTAGTTGTTCTTTCAAGTTAATAATACTACTATCTTTTATAGTTACTTATTTTTCTCCATCCTTTTCAAATAAGAGATTTTTAAATTTACTTTCGACTAAATCATTAATCAAGTTCAGTGATAAATTGTCATTTAAAGTATGGTAAATAAATTCTAATTGGCTCCTTACATTCGTTGGAGTTTAGCTTTAATGACCTGTTCTGTCAAAGATGTGGTCGTTTCCAAATCCTCTGGTAGTAGAAAAATTAAGGGCTTTTGACTCCTTTTTGTGATTTCAGTAGACACTGAGGCAGGCTGCTCAAGCTCTTTGCTAGACTCAGCAGTAGCGGCTGTTGTTGACTCTACTTCAACTCTCTTCTTTTCAGCTACCTCAGATGATTCAGGGGCTAGCCCTGCAGAAACTCATGGTTATAAGTCATTCTTTTTTGTTTCACCACTATTTCAAGTCCTTTCAAGAACGCGTTACTCTAATTATCCATCAATTGCGATACTTCAGCTCTCGTCATGGTGTCTGGCTTGTACACCAAATCAAAACTAAAGTATCTTTCTCTACTTGGCCATACTCTACCAGTGAGACTACTTTCTTCTCTTGAGAGATTCTGATCAAATCTTTTGAGATGGTGTTCTGAAATCTAGAAGTACAGAGTACCGTCATGTCTTCTCAACAATGTCAACAGATTCATTGTGTAGACGTTTCCTGGTGCTACTTGTGTTTCTGCTTTTTCCCATTCTCTCAGAATGATAATTCTGAAATCTTATGCGTCAGAACCTGCAAATTTCAAATTATCAACTAGTATTTAAGAATATCTATTTCGTAAATCTTTTCTATCTATTTTCTCAATGGGAATCTATTCTATTCTATTTTCCTCAATTGTAATCTATACCTATTCTATAGATTTATTTTTAATTTAAACTCTCAAGTACTGTGTTGACTTTTCCAAATAAAGAAGAAGTTTAGAAAATAAGCATGTACTTCTTTTTAAAGTTAAGAAGAGGTTCACTTTATGAGAGAATGAACTTGGTCTTCTTTTCAGCTATCGATAGCTCGGTACGCACTTGCGTGGGGCCCATACTTGATGTGATGTTGAATTTCTAAACTGCAGTTTTATTTTTCATGCAACGCAAATTTTAAAAGAAAAATATATCTATAGTTTTCTGTTTTCTAAATCATCTATTTCAACAATAGAATATTAATTTTATTAAATTTTGAAATTAGGTGTGATTATTAGCACAAATGTAGACGTCTTACTCCGTGACCCATTCCTAAATGCAGATAAAGGTCTACACCGTAATGAATGAAGTGTTATCGAAGCGAGCGCAAAGGTGGGGTTAGCGACGGGAGAACACTACGCTGTACTTCCGTTCACGCACACACGGCTGTTGATACGGCGCTACTGATTGGTCCAGCTTAAATATTTTATAACTCAAAAACTAAAACTTCAACTGATTTTTGGAAAAGGAATTTTCGTTTAATTTTTTTAATTTTTATACAGTTATATAAGGCCGGACACTTGAGTCTGGGACACCCTGTATATCTATGCGCGGTCAACAGTCACTTTCTGTCTTTTTCTACGGCACGTACAGT
The DNA here is from genome assembly GCA_932074435.1 of Andricus kollari. Taxonomy (NCBI): domain Eukaryota; kingdom Metazoa; phylum Arthropoda; class Insecta; order Hymenoptera; family Cynipidae; genus Andricus; species Andricus kollari. The sequence goes on along the minus strand of CAKNWW010127587.1, from coordinate 4,818 downwards.
TAGCGACACGGTGTGAACCATCTCTCTCTGTCGCACACTGCCGCAGAATCGAAATGTACTGTCTCTCTCAATCTGCCGCACGCGTCCAACACGTGCTTACATGCTCGAACACGAACCCTAAATGTTCGATCTTTTCACATGAAAGCAACAGGTCGAGGCACGAATGTTGATTTCGGACATGATGAATTAACTCTACCCTTTTAAACCGTTGCTTTTTCTAATTTTGAGAACAGGCAAAAACAGGTATAAAATGTATCAAAAAAAGAAGTGTCAGAAATTGTTTAAGAAGAAAAGATACGCTGATAGGCGTCACACAAATTACACTGGTATACAAGGAACGTGCATATGGGCAGCTCTGTGCGCCTTTGAACGCAAGGGTGTCAATGGTACACATGCACTAAGTATGTAGACTAGGGTGGTCCAAAAATGCATTGCAACATTTTTTTTCACTCTAGAGAGCAAGTCAAGCCCCGTCCCCAAATTTCCATTTCCGGAGAAAGATAATCCGTATTTTTTGTTTCGAAATAAAATATTAACACGTTCCACCGGTCACTTCAAAATCCCATTAAATTAACATTGGGAGATTATGGATCTTCGAGAAATCGAACTCATACTTCAGGGTTTGATCTAAACGTTTTTTGGACCATTCTAGTGTACACTTTACCGTATTTTTGAATATCAGAGAATATGGAATTTATCCGTTTTCTGTTATAAATTTAATTCTGGTTCAAATCTCAAGTTACTGACACCAGTAGGTTCAAAGACACACAGGGATTCAAGGTGAGATGCAATGGAACTTTGGTTCATCGGGGTTGCAAGTGGAATCGACCCCAGCTGAAAATTCCTATACAGGAATCTCGGAGTATCCTGCATATGTTCCTGTACATGAAACTGCACACGAAGCTGTGGAGGTAATCTTGACGGTTCCTGTGCAGGAATTTGGCGAAGGAAACTGTACATGTTCCTGTAAAGGAACCTGTATACAAGCTAACCTTTGAATGATCCTGTACATATTCCTTCACATAGTCAATTAAGGTGTGGGTTCATGTGCAGGAACATGTTCAGGATCCTATACATGAACCTGCATAAGAACTAATCTGCGAGGGTTCGCTCGTGGTTTGGCTCTCTCGATGATGAGTTGGATCTTCAAGGGAATAAGAGGAAGGCAACTTTATAGCTGTAAGCGACATGAATTTTCGTAATGGCTTTCTGTAAATGACCCTATACGTGTTTCTGTACAGGATCCTTCCAAAGGTTCTTTTCATGGCTTTCTGTAAGGGATCCTATATGCGTTTCTGTACAGGAACCTGCGCCTCAATTTTCTTTGCAAAGGAACCTGTACATGAACCCGTACAGGATCATTCAAAGGTCCCTTCGTCGGTGCAGGTTCTTTTTCAGGATCATGTACCGTTTTCTTCGCCAAATTCCTGCACAGGAACTGTCGAGATTACCTGTACAAGTTCGTGTCAAGGTTCATGTACAGAAAAATGTGCAGGATCCTCCAAGGTTCATGTACAGGAATTTTCAGCTAGGACAAGCTTCAATTTGAGACATTTTGGAAGGTTCTACGACTTCGAGCCAAAAACGCTTTTTTGGGAGGTGAAACTAACATTTTCACAAAAAACCTTATGTCATGGACAACTTTTGAGCCCAGATTCGTGTTCAGCGGAAAAAAAATCAATCGAAAACCACCTTGATTTAGTCATAGTGACTGCAACTTTTCTTCTACCTATCATAAATGGAGAGATGACTGTTTTCGTCCTCACTTATAATTTCTTGTAAGTAAATGAAAAATATGGAACACAGTACAAAATTTGAAAAATTGACCTTTCAGATGGAATTACAAGATGTGGACAGACATGCTGGAATATATACTTGGGTGTGCCGTGAAGCCTGCTATCTAATGAAATTAATAATGGCAACAAGTTGGAGCGATGATCATATATGTAATGTGAATGCAGAATGCACGTATTGTGAATCCCAGATTGTGTGGCACCAACTATGTTTGCAGCTAGTGACCTACATGGCACCATCTAACTTAGCTCATCCACCGGATGTAAGTAAATTTATCTCTTATTTTTACAATAGAGACGGCGAGAGTACATATTTGAAAATGATAAATTGAAATATCATAATTATATAAAATTGCATTTCATTATATTATTATAGTACGAGTCTAATCATCGTTTAGAGTTTATAATTTATAATTTATTTATTAAATCCTTATGGCTAAGGTGTCCCCTCAATAACAAATGATACATATGATTTCGCAAAAACGCACCAACTCTGGTCGAACATAGAGTATGTCGTAGGTAAATAAAAAAATAAAACTAATAACAGATGACCGAAGATAAAATATACCATATGATGCATATGAATAATTTACGCTAAAATAAGCTAGTGACGAAGATAACGGATATTATGAAAAAATTTAAGACTTAATTACTAGATAACTCAAATAATCTATGGATTGAATTGTTAAAAAATTAAATTACCTTTAAAATGAAATATTACGAGTATAATAATTATAATTCAAGTTCGAACCTTTTGCAGGTAGAACTAGTTTTTATTATTATTATTATTATTTATCTTTTACTCTCAGTCGTTTTTTGAAGGCTGCAGTATAACCATTAATTTAATTTGAATACATTTTTTTCAGTTACGTAACTTCACTCTATTTCAATTAACTTTATTTTCAAATTATTCTTGAGTTAACTAAAAGTGTAGGGTTATTTGTGACTAGAAAAATTAATTTTTCAGTTGCATACATTCGTTCAAGTCAGTAATGCAGTTTCTATTGATGATAACAATCACAGCTTGAATTCAACACGGCATTATAGTCCAATGATAACACTGGTTTACAAAAAAAAAAAAAAGGTGATGACTATTTGACAAGACCACTTTATCCTTATGTATTTTGACACGCTGAATATGAATCCGAGGTCTATTTACCTCCATCACGTCAGGTTCAAGGTCATTTCAAGGTCAAATACAGGAAAAGCCGTGCAATGAACTTCAAAAACCTTTTACATAAGTTTTTGGGGTCGCTGAATATGAATCCGAGGTCTAATTATCTCCATAACGTCAGGTTCAAGGTCATTTCAAGGTCAAATTCAGGAAAAGCCGTGCAATGAACTTCAAAAACCTTTTACATATGTTTTTGGGGTCGCTGAATATGAATCCGAGGTCTAATTACCTTCATAACGTCAGGTTCAAGGTCATTTCAAGGTGAAATACATTAAAAGC
>CAKNWW010127569.1:1677-11971 GCA_932074435.1 Andricus kollari | reverse complement strand
GCAAGTAGCGCCTGTCATGCGTTTGTGAATTAGCTATTTGTGTCACTGATTCAGACTAACAAACGCCTGTTGATAATCGAAATCGAATTTCGCGTTTGAAGCTCGATACCATGCAATTATGTGAACGCTTTGTGCGTTGCACAAGCGCTTAGCGCTTATCATTTCCAACGCGATTACATCGCATTGTTTATTCGTGCAATTCTTTTTCTACATAAACTTGCACGAGAGCAATGCAAAGAGTGGAAAAAAAGTCTGTGATATATTCCACTCCACAGGTAAAAATATGTACCCAAATCTGACTTTTAAATCGTCGTAGCGCAAAAACTGTCCATAATTTGAGTTTTTGCCATAAGGATTTTTTTGATCAGGAAAGCATAAACTAAAAAATATGACAAACTTAGAAAATTCCACCGGGACCTTTTTACCATGTATTTTGGGCGGGGTCCTTTGCACTTTCACCGTTTGAGATTTTGATTAGCGAGACCTATCATAAGGACGCGTACTACAATGATTCAGGGATAGGGACGAGCACTCCATGTAATATATCCTTTAAGTTTTGGCCAAAAAGTTTCGGATTATGCAGCAGGTATTGAGCAAAACTGCTTCTTGGACTGCAGCTAGCATCCTATCAACTACTAGTCTACAGATGACTCTTTAAATGGTTACAGCCCGTTATGGCAAAGGCAATTTTTTTTGTTCGTGAATGGACTTTGGGCTATGCCGGTATGTATCGTCACTCACGGACGTATTTCATAATGCAGTAAAGTGATCTGCTAAGAGTAGTATGCTTATATGACATATTGAGTGTTTTGAGCAAGTATGCAATTTGAATTGTTGCGCTCTAGTCGGTAATATAAGCAGCTCTTTAATCATGGCACCTCGATAATCATATCCGGTGACTACGTTACTCAAAGCGAGACCACATAGCGAGAACTCATAATTGTACAGTCGAAGTTCAGTTCACTCCGCGCTGTTATGATTCCACCTAACCTCACATACAATAAAAGGTTATTGGCTCAGTCAATGACCTCACAAAAACTTTGGTGAAAAACGAACAACAAGGTATCGATAGTGAAAGTGGTGGTGAAACTGAAGCGGAGTCTGTGCTTGACGCCGAAGTCATGTCTGAAACCAAGCTGTATCACATCGATCGTTTCAGTGGGCAAAATTACCAGTTCTGAAAGCGTCAAATGGAGATCTACATGGCTGAAAATGGATTAAAGAAATACATCGATGGATCGACGCCAAAACCTGATATTGCTGCTGACATTCCGTCATGGGTGAAGAAGGATGCCGAGGCGCAGGCTTTTCTGATGCGCGGTTTGGAGCTTTATTAACTTCGTTATACGGCGGACTGTACAACTGCAGCTGATATGTGGGCACGTTTGCGCACCGTTTATGCTGAGAGAAGTGATCAATCGGTTCAGGGATTGTTGAATCAATTTATAAATGCTAAATTCGATTCTGGAGCATCGATGGAAGCAAAATGAGGCAGTCGTTATTGCCGAGATTTTGTCTAGCTTGTCTGAAAAATTTGATAATTTGCGCACGGCGTGATATGCGGTTCTACGTGATCAAAAAAATGGGATAAATTGACCGATCATCTTGTAAACGAAGAGTCTCTGTTGAAAATGCGCAGTCATCATGTTAATACAGAAGACGAACAAGCAGCCTATTATGCAAAAGGTGAGGTTTTGTAAATAATAGAAAGTCACGTGGCGGAAATTCCGGAAATTTTGTCAAGCGTGGTGGTCCTTGTCATTTCTGTAAGAAGCAGGCAGGTCACTGGGCTCGCGATTGCCCTGAGAAAAAGCAATATTTAGAGAAAAAGAATCAAAACAAAAATTACCTTCTGGTCTCCGAAAATTCGTCGAATAATGATAGAGCAGAAATGTTTACAGTTGAACGTATGTCTGAAAATAATACTGATGTTAACAATACATGGTTCGCTGATTCGGCCGTCACTGAGCATTTATGTATGAAATGCGCGTGGTTTAGGAAATTTAATAATAAAGTGAAAGTCGGGACTGATGGCCTTGTCTCAGCGAAAGGTATAGGTGACATTGAAGTTAAGGTTATCAATCCCGATGGCTCGCATAATACACACACTATTTGTGATGTATGGTATGTGCCTGAAATAAGTAAAAATCTTTTGTCAATAGGTCGTTCGTGTGACAAAGGCATGAGAGTGATCTTTAAAGAAGGAGATAAAAAGGTCATGTTTTATAAAAAGGATAAGTTCATTGTAGATGGTATTAGAGAGAACGAAAAATTATAAAAAAACTAAATTTGTAGCCTGTCTGTAATTATAGTGACGCAAATGTTGTTGCTGACTCCCTCATGGAATGGCATGAAAGGTTAGGATACTTTAATTTTCAAACATTGAGGAAAATGATAAGTGACGGTTCAGTGAATGATTACAAATTTTTGAATTTAAATCAAGATAATTCATTCTGCGAAGGATGCGTCTTGGGAAAGCAGCACAGAAACCGTTCACCGAAAAATGAAGCTGTTACAGCAAAACGTCCGGGAGAATTATTTCATGCTGACCTTTGCGGTAAAATGAGTCAAAGCTCGTTTGGCGGAGAAAATTATTTTTTTCTTTTGAAAGATGATTATTCAAAATACTGTCTTGTGTATTTTTTTAAAGAAAAATCTGATGTTTTAGAAGCTCTTCAATAGTTTTAGGTCGATATTCGAGCTGATAATCATAAAGTAGATTTCATTAAATTTAGGACTGATTGGGGAAAAGAATTTTGCAATGAAGGTGTCAGAAAGTTTTTATTGACAAAAGGCATCAAACATGAACTCAGTACGCCTAGAGCTCCCGAACAGAATGGATATATTGAAAGACAAAATAGAATAGTAGTCGAATCTGCCAAAGCATGCTTCAAGCTAGAAAATTGCCATTGTATTCATGGGCCGAAGCCACTGCGACTGCCGTGTATGTGAAAAACAGAACTGCCTCGAATTCTTTGCATGGTAAAACGCCAAATGAGCTTTGGTATGGTGAGAAGCCATCTGTTAGTCATTTGAAAGTTGTTGGTAGCACATGCTATGTGCACATTCCAAAAGATCAAAAGAGTAAGTGGGAGATGAATTCCAATAAAATGATGATAATTAGTTACAGTGACGGAAAGAAAGCATACAAGGTGTTCAATCCAACTACGAGAACGTCTTACATAAGGAGAGATGTAATTTTCGATGAAAGGGTCTGTTCAAATGATACCATAATTATCGACAAAGCTACGCATGCTGTTAAGGAATCTGAAGAAGGCGATTCTGAAAAAGTTGATGATCCTAAGAAGAAATCCCAGAGATCCAATTGTTAGAGATCATTATGTATTGAGACAAAGAGCAGCTTCTGCCTCTGCAGCCGATGATATCCCTCCAACTGCAACCAACATAGCTGAAGCTCTATTTTCTTGTTGTGAGCCGTTAACACTACAAGATGCAATCGATAGCGAAAATTCCTCTCAGTGGATAACTGCCATAAATGAATAATTGGATTCGCTTGAAGAAAATAAAACTTGGTTGTTCTTCAAGAAACCAGAAAATGAAAATGTAATTCCAAACCGCTGGATATTTAAGAGAAAATATATAGCAGATGGAACAATTAATAAATATAAAGCTCGGCTAGTCATAAGGGGTTTTTCCCAAAGAGAAGGGATTGACTTTCATGAAATTTATCCTCCTGTTGTGAAATACAATTTTGGACGAGCTGTTTTCTCCATAGCTGCAGCTGAAGACTTCCATATGATCCAGTTTGATGTGAAAACTGCTTTCCTTTACGGAAATCTTGAAGAAACGATTTTCATGGAACAGCCTCTTGGTTTTGAAATCGATGATCGAGTTTGTTTATTGAAGAAAAGTTTATATGGCTTGAAACAGGCTCCGAGGCAGTAGAGCAAGCGAATAAATGACTTCTTTATCACGTACGGTTTACCTCAATCTCAAGCAGATGCGGGCTTATATTATATGATAAATGATAATGTTAGATTGTATGTGATTATGTATATTGATGATGGAATTATTTGTAGCAATAATATTTTCCAAATGAATGATTTACTTCGTAAATTAAGCAATGAATTTAGCGCCAAAAGTTCTGAAGCAGAGTTTTTTGTTGGTATGCAGATAAAAAGAGACAGGATATTGAAAGCACTGAAAATATTTCAAAGTGTTTATACTCATAAAATACTGAATCGCTTTAACTTTGATCATTGTGCGTCTCTCTCTATCCCAGCTGATCCAAACACGAAGTTCTGCAAGACAGATGAGATTTGTAATGAAATGCATGTTTTTGCCTACAGCGAAGCTATAGGCTCACTTATGTTTTTGATGGTCTCAACTAAACCAGATATAGAATATATAGTTAGTGATTTGAGTCAGTTTTCTAAAAGACTTAATGAGAATCACTGGAATGGTGTTAAGCGTGTTTTGAAATCCAGGATAGTAATCACGTAACTTACAGTGACTCTTATTGGGCAGGTGATCCAAATACTCGTAAGTACATCGGGATGGATCTGTTTACTGAATGGTGGACCGATAGCTTGGCAGTCATGTAAACAGTCCAGTGTTGCTCTTTCAGCTACTGAAGCTGAGTTCAGAGCTTTATGCTCAGTTACTCAAGAAATTATATGGTTGAGACGTTTGCCTAAGGAATTAGGTTACTTTCAAGAAAAATGGACGACTGTTTACTGCGATAACCAAGCTGCAATTACCTTGGTTAAAAATCCTACCTCCTCAAAGCGATTAAAACATATTGATACGCAATATTATTTCACATGCAAGCAACAAAACTTACAAGCGATAAATGTTATGTATATTTCCACTCAGGAACAATTGGCCAATCCATTTACGAAAGCGCTACCTAAATATATATATTTTATTAATATTTTGCGCACTAGTCGGTAATATAAGCAGCTCTTAAATCATAGCACCTCGACAGTCATATCCGGTGACTATGTTACTCAAAACGAGACCAAATGGCGAGAACTCACAATTGTACAGTCGAAGTTCAGTTCGCTCCGCGCTGTTATGATGAACACTGCTAGTGTTGTACATTGCGTGCTCACTCTTTCGCTCTGTTAGTGCATTATAATAAACGTTGTTTCCTAATACTTGTGCTGATTCTGTTCCACCTAACCTAACATACAATAAGATTGAGTAAGCCTGGTTTCTTTTTTACCCCACCATCTGCGGGCTGGTTGTCAGGCAAGTCCAGGATGGTGGGATCCAAACCACTAAAACCCTAGTAAAAGTACATAGAAAAAATTGCAGAGGCACCGACTCGGGGACCGAACCGCGAATCTCTAGCAAGAAGGCTGAGCGCCTAGCCACCTGAGCAACCGAGGCTCCATAATGCGTAATAATAAAACTTATTTAATTGGATTCATATTATGAGATAATAGTACGGTTATGTTGGTGTAAATGAACGGTTTTTGTTAAATAAAAGGTAAGTAGCACTGTTCATAAATCTATCGATGAAACAATAAAATCACGTTTATATTATCAGCCTAACAGAAATAACCGTTAATCGGACACTTATCCATTTAATAATTTATCATACCTGATCGAAGTCCATATCATCGGGTATAAATCGAAGGTCATATTTAATGCCACTGGACTCATACTCAAAATTACGAGATTCATTCCAAATTTTATCTGCCGTTCCTGGACTATCGCACACAATAACTGCATAGTAGTACTTCAATTTATTTAATTGATATTGTCTTAACTTCTCCATATGATAATTTGAGCCTTCTTCATTCTGTTGATATAACATATCATTAATAAGAAAAATGTAAACGGCATTGTCGAGTTTGAGCGTAACGATTGATCGATTTCGATAGTAATGACTGCTTGACACGTGACACAAGGTTCCGCTCAGCAGTATTGTGTGGAATTGCAATGGAAATCGTAGTCGAATCGCAGTTCGAGTTTGATAGTACAGTGTGTGGGACTTCCATGCTGTTAATTTAGATTTTTGAAACATAGATTTAAATAGAGAATTTATTTGCGCATCTTTTTTTCGTCATGAAAAAAGTTGTAGACTTTTTCAGTTTTCGAAATAAATTGAAAAAAATTCTTTTTTCTAAACCAAAATTTAATTTTTTCAGACCCGTTGTAGAATCTTCTACATTTATATTTTCAAGCACTTTGGGAATCGAGCGAATTTTGAGCAAGTAAGAAGTTCTTGCGGGAAAGTGGTTCCTAAAGGAATAAGAAATTCTCTAAAAAATGTTACATGGATTTTCACAATAGTTCAAGAGCTCTCCTTATTTTACATCGCATATATTCGTGTGCTTTCTATGAGCTACTGGTCGTGCTTGATACCCGGACGCAGACGCTCCTACCTTTGCCGAGCATTGCAGGAGAAAATCCCATACAAGGTAATCAATATATATTTTAAACCTAACACATTTAAACGGTACACCATAAGACCCTAGTAGTATAGGACAACTATGGGCAGGGTTGCACGATTATGCGTAACTCGAACTTTTATGCGTATAATACTTATTTTACGTATTATACGTGAAAAATGTAAAAAAACTTAAGAAATGGCAGACTTGAAAGGTGGGAGGCGGTGGCGGGTGAGGGAAAAGAGCATAATATAACCTCACTTATTCCGGAATGCATTAATTGCGAGATTAAATGAATTATTTTTTATAAAATTTAAAAAATGAGTAAATCAAAAGATTGCACCCGGGGCACAAAGCAAAATTTTGGCCATTTTCCCTTTTTAAAATAAAATTTATCTCCTCCCAAAAGGAATTTCTGAGTCTGCCACCTCTAAACATTTTTTAATAAATTAAGAAGCTATCAAGCAAGTCAGTCAGTGTCTTCGGTGTATTAAATAATAAGGTTATGTTTATTTTCTATATAAGCGCAGTCGCTATCTTAAAAACGTAAATTACATGTAAAAAACTAGGGACGTAAATTACGTAGGTAATTTACATGTAAAAAACTACGTAAATTACCTAAAGTATATTACGTGCGTGACCTAATCACCATCTCTACCCCACACCCGGAGACTGGCGCTGCCGCGTCACAGTAGATAAGATGGACTAGCCGAGATCTATGTAGTTGGAGAGGGGTGTAGGAAGCCCCGGTCTGGAAGATTCTGAGTCTAGTGACGTCGCACAGGAGTCCCCAAACGTGAAAATGGAAAAGGTGGAGGAGTGGAGATAGGAGATTCCCGACTGGAGAGTTCAGGGGGCTGTGACGTAAGAATGTTGGGGGTTTTCCCAGAGAAAAAGATACTCAAACGCTTTTTAATATTTTTAACTAGACAAGTAATGTTTCAAATTGAATAATTTTACGAAAGAAAATTTACTCAGTCTATTTCTTCAGTCTATTTCAGTCTATTTTTTGTAGTTAAGGAACAAATAAAGAAATGAATCTATCTTAGAAAAAAATATACACATTTATACATTTTTCTTACGCACAAACACGCGCGCGCACACATACACAGAGAAAACACGCAGCAACACATACATACAGCAAAACACAAACACACGCGTTCACACACAAATTACACAGGCTACAGAGTATTATTTATTAATATCACAGACAATCATCCTCTTCAGTCTCAAAATCGGTATCGTCACCCTCATCATATGAATAATCGGCTTCATTATACACATTTTCGATAACTTCTATCGGTGATCTAGCAGCTTACGACAGGAAATGTGCGGGGGTCTAATTGTACCCCATTCTTTTTACCCGGTACACGAGATGTTGTGAAGGTTGAGCACACGCAATATACGATATTTAATTAAGCCCTCGACTTTTTTTTATATCCGTATTTGGGTGTAAAGAACGAACGTCAAGATACCGCATTTTCCCATCCTCTTCTACCTCATAGTAACACCGGGTGTTCCCAGTGCGTCCCCCGAAAAACGCCTCTAGCAGATTTAAGGGTTTGTTAACAAGAAGAGGGTGATGTTTAATGCTATTTTGTAATCCTACATCCATTTTTTTCAATTCATTAAAATTACACTCCCACATCTCTGTGACGAGGTAACCGTTAAGCCTTATTTTATCACTTTGCACGAGCGTTCTTTCGTAGCGGGCTTTTAGAGTCTCATCGGAGCTATTTAGTATGGTCTCGTGGTTATCGGGATAGTAACGTACACACCCATGCCAAAAGACACCGTCAAATTGTAAAACATAACCCACCCCGTTTAATTCATAAAACTTATCTACTACATTCCCTTGTTCTAAACGATTTTTATGGCCTTTTCCAGCATGAGCGATGGTTACACCTCGTTTCTGCTCTTCACTAATTACCCATTCTACAGCGACTATTTATTGCGCATCACACCACCTATAACCACCGCGTGGTATTATAGCGATGGTATCGGGTTTTAGACAAAATTTTCTGAACACCACAGAACAAGCCGATGGTGTTTGTACGAAATTTCTTTCCTCTTACCACTTAAAAAAATTATCCCTTGCAGATACGGACATAGTATCTGGTGAATAATATTTGAAATCGGGTAACAGTCCAACATAGTTTTGATTACCTGAAATATTGAAAAAGTGGGGAAATACAACTTTTTTTCCTCCACGCCTGTAAGATCAAACGTTGTAGGTAAAACACTTAACGCCATTTAACATAACACTAGGTTCTTTCCATGGACACTTATTACTCTCGACCAGTTTTTTAAGAATAAACCGAAAGTCAAAACTTTTAGCTTCATGTGCAATGCAGATGATTTTCTTGAACTTTTTTGTAGGCCTGAGGGCAAAGTCTAGAAAATCAGCAATACATTTTTCTCCTTTAAACAAGTATTCCCGATTACCGCAATGTTCACAGGATTTTTGCATGTCTTCCTCCACGAGAGAGAACGTACACACTTGATTTATTACACATAAATTTGGTATGTGGACATTTTTAGTCTCTTCACCTTTAAGTATTTTATCCTGTTGTCTCGAGGTCATACAATATAAAAATCACGGGCTCGTCGGCGATTTGCTCTTGATTTAATAGGTCGTATATAGCAACTATGTTTAAACTCGCGTATCTCTTAACAACTATTGCAAAATGAAAAACCACTCTTGTGGTCTTTAAATTTTACAATATTTGTTTATTGTAAACAGCCCGGGCAAATTTTTTCAATACTCCATACGCTTTTAAATTTAGAATATGATACTAACCGAAGAAGACCGGTATCATTAACCCTAATTTTACCATTGAAAAAGGATGGTTCACTACCTTTGGCAAAAGTGTATCCTTCAAAAATCACAAGAGCTATGTGGTACCACGCGAGATAGCGCTGGAAAAGGGTTATTTCCTCTATACCACAACCTCCCGGTGGAAGTTTGACTCCGGTTTTTCGCACAAGCTCTTCGGCCGCACGTTTCTGACGACCAGCCGTTCTTTTACGTATTCCACCCCATTTTTTTTTTATAATCTCGAACGTTGCTCTGCCCGCGTTCCCCATTAACCGCCCAACAAGTATGGCTCGCGGAAGACACAAATTGTCTGCCTTGCCGATCGCACACATGGATTTTTGCCCAAGATTAGCATGCGTCAAATCGGCATGACCAGTTAAGACGGGCATTTGCACGTGATCAACCACGATGCGAAAAGTGTAATCTAACGTTAATTCTGCCGCACTCTGTGCAATACAAACGACCATGTCGCATATATCTTCTAAGCTCAAATCCTTCACATAGCGGAGAGCGTGACCTGCGGGGGATAGGTTTTCACCAAGTACATGTACAGGCACTTGAAAACATTTTCGAGTCAATCGACAGGACACTCGCTCTCGTCAGGAATTCTTATTTTAAATGTTAACTCACGCGTGTTAAATCTGAATAACGGGTATTTGTTACCACGATCCTCTAAAATGATCAATTTGCTACCATGCGGGGGTGTTTCTACGTCAATATTTCTACCCTGATCTGTCTGTATATCCTCCGCAGCCAAACCATCCAATGCATCCAGGGCATCCTGGACATCCATAGCCCCCTCCACCTCTTCCCCTCCCTATGCCACCGCCCGGGATGAATATTCCTCCACCGTGTCCTCATTCACAACCCTCGGTGGAAGATTTGTTGTGCCGATACGGAGCTTACTGGCAACTGTTTCCCGATCCAGTGCCCTTGACACGTCAGTTGTATCACGCTCTAGAAAAATAATATTTCATAAAATAATATACAGGGTGTATACAGCGCGATTCCAAAGCAGTATTATCGAAGCGAGCGCAGAGGTGTGGTCAACGACACACGACTGTTTATACGGCGCTCCAGATTGGTCCAGCTTAAATATTTTAGAACTCAAAAA
>CAKNWW010127557.1:639-12164 GCA_932074435.1 Andricus kollari | reverse complement strand
GAAAAGGAAAATGGCCCTAGAGATAGAAGAGAACAGCGCGATCAAAAGATTCATAATGAATCTAAGGGACGATATATCGTCACAGGTTAGACCAATGAAACCTACAACACTAACAAAAGCTCTGCAAGAAGCACTGGAAGCAGAAGCTTGGCAACGAGAAAAAAATAAAGATAGAATACTTAGGCAAAGCCAAGTGCCTAGACAACCTTCTAATTTTCAACCTCGACCAATAACAACTAGACCTTCCGAAAATACCACACCCCAACAGGCAAAAGTACCAAACTCGAATTTCCCACTAAGCGAAAGATTAAAAATGTCTTGCCACAAGTGCGGAAAACCTGGTCATTTTGCATCCCAATGTTTTTTAAAACCTCAAAATTTTCAACTGGGACACTTCCTAAAAGGACCACCGGAAGTAAAAACCATTCGGGAACATCAGGAACCCGAAGAAGAATGTTTAGACAGGGAGGAGATGAGAACGGAGGAAATCCAAGAGCAAATAAATTACGAGGACAAAGCAGAATATCTAAATTATCCGGAAAATTACAATCAATATATGGAAGAAGAAAAAGTGACGGATCAATATACAAATTATTAGTAGATAGCGGAGCAGCAACCAATATAATTAAGAGAACATTTTTACAGCCCGACCAAGAAACCTTCAACTTGCATAAAAAATTCGCAATGGGAGACGATCACCACGAAACAACGGAAGCTACTTATTTGCAGTATTTTGAAGAAAAAAAACTATTCCACATAGAAGAAGAAAACTTCCCATTATTAGAAGATGGAATAATAGGATTGCGTTCTTCCACAAGTATCTTAGATACGCTATTACAAAAACTGATTTGATAATCGACAAATGGAAACTACCATTACATTTCTAGGGAGACTACCTACCAGGAAACTCAACAAAAATGTGTAAAATCAACGCACCCGATGAAGAAAATCAAGTAATTTGGGTAAAAGTCAAAAAGAAATTCCTGATAGACTGAACACAATATACAATAATAAGGTAGAAATACCATATTATAACTATTTCCAGAAACACATCAAAATACCAGAGGAAATAAAATTCAGCAGAATTACGTCTGTAGGATCACGAGATGTAGATCTTGCCCAAAAAGGGGGGATTACCCTTTGAAATATTTCAAAAGACTGGAAAAACTTCAAAATTGCCTGAACCTGAAACATGTTGAACCAAAAATTAGGGAACGGATAAAAGAAATCGTGACTCAATACTCAGAAGTCTTTACTTTAGATGGAGATCCCCTACCCTGTACGAATCTAACTGAACATGAAATAATCCTAAACTCAGGCAAAATTATCAACTTAAGATCCCATAAGCTACCCGAGAAACACAAGGAATTCGCACTTAACGAAGCAAGTGAATTACTGAAAAAAGGTATAACCAGAGAGTCCCAATCACCTTCCAACTCCCCACTATGGATAGTCCCTTAAAGAGGAGAAAAGCTTAGAATAGTAGTAGATTATCCTCAGATTAATAAAGATACCGACCAGGATGCATACCCTCTCCCAGTAATAGACGATATCCTCGACCAGTTCGGAAATGCAAAGTTTTTCTCAGCCTTCGACCTTAGTGCAGGATTCCACCAAATCCCCATGAAGGAAGAGTGCAAAAAATATACAGCATTCTCTACTATACAAGGGCATTTTGAATATAATAGGATGCCATTTGGTCTCAAAAATGCACCCGCTACCTTCCAACGTATGATGGACAATGCATTCAGAGGACTAATTGAGAAAGAATGTTTCGTTTACAATAAAGATATTGTAATATCCGAAAAAACGTTAGAAAAACATAACAAAAATTTAGTGAGCGTCCTGGAAAGAATAAAACAATTAGCCTTGAAATTAGAACCATTAAAATGCGAGTACCTACGTCCAGAACTAGAATACCTAGGCCACCTGATCACCGCAGAAGGAGTTAAGCCAAACCCTGTTAAGATAAAGGCAATCCAGGAATTCAAGCAGCTGAAAACCACTAAAGACGTTAATTCCTAGAATTAGCTGGATATTATAGGAAGTTTATAAATAACTTTTCATCTATAGCTAGACCACTCACCAGGCTAACTCAAAAGGACACAATTTTTGCCTGGACTCCAAAGAGTGAAGAAGCTTTTCAAAAATTAAAAAACGCACTAACAACTTCACCAGTATTAGGATTCCCCGATTTTAAAGAAACGTTCACTCTAACAACCGACGCATCGAATCAAGGATTAGGCGCACTGCTATCTCAGGCTAGACATCCTCGCTTATTTATTAGCAGAACCCTTAATAAAGCAGAAGAAAATTACAGTACTTCCGAAAAAGAACTCTTAGCTATAGTGTGGGCGATGAAAAGGTTACGTTAATACTGGGTGGGAAACAAGTTCAAAATGCAAACTGATCACAAAGCACTCATTTGGTTACACAATGTGAAAGACCCTAGTTTGCGACTCTTACGATGGCGATTACGGCTAGAGGAACATAAGTACGAAATAGAATATGTTAAAGGAAAGGAGAACAAAGTAGCAGACTGCTCATCCAAACTATTTCCATGCCACACTAGCGACATTCTACAAAAAGCGCTAGACGGAATAGATTTAACTACCGACGATGAGCTATGAGATACCAAAATTTTGGGTACACCAGTTAAAGGCCCCACTATCATCAAGGACGAAATACTATAAGGAAAAATTGAAATTCCAGTCAGAAGAATGTGCGAATCAGTAGAAAGACATGACGATCCGAATAATTCATCTGGATCCGAAACTCCTCGACAAAATGAACTTTACAACGATTTCATGACATGGCGATTGAATCCAACGCAGGGAAAATTTAAAACAAAACCCAACGCCGTCGGAAAACTCTGGAAAGCAATAAACAAGGAAGATATGCCAAAATATAATGAAGAGGATTGGTTACGGAAACTAGGCTGGTTCACCGATAAAACGATGAGCAGAAAACTAACATTGATAAGATTTATATTCGGTGACCCACTATTTACCCCAATAGAAAAGGAACTGATACAGGAAATGATGGAATACCTATCTAACTTGTATCCTCACTCAGGCTTTCACCTTTGCTTTAGCAATACCCGAGAGTTAACGAAAGAAGAAAAATCTAATATAATTAAAGAAGCGCATGCAGAACATCTTGGGGAAAAGAATACCATTGAAAAAGCGAAGAAAATAGGACAATGCATAGGTATGGATGAAGACATTAAAAGTACGTCAAAACATGCCCCATCTGTCAACTGCAAAACACCACAAAAATCAAGAACCAAGCTGTGGGAATTATACCAGAAATTCCTCTAAAACCCAATGAAAAAATAGCCCTAGATATATACGGCCCATTACCCGAAACAGTAAAAGGTAACAAATATATTCTCAGCTTACAAGAAAGATTAACCCGCTACACGGTGTTAATCTCGATGGCTAATGAGAACTAGTTCAATAATAGAAGGGCTGCTCGATCACTACATCTACGTCTTCGGAGCACCTAAAAGAATTCTCACCGACCACGGACAAAACTTTCTATCAGAAATAATGCAACAGTTTGAAGAAGCATTACAAATCTCTCATGTAAAAACAACAGCTTTTCATCCGCAGTACAACGGAAACATCGAAAGAATGCACTCGACCCTAGGGAACCTAATCAAAACAAGCATCTTAGAAAGAAACAATGAATGGGCTGAAAATTTGAAATTTATTAACTTTGCAATCAACACAATGGAGAATCAAAAAACAGGATTTTCACCCTTTGAACCAAAAGCTAGAGAAAGAATAGAAATAGAAACAGAAAAAACAAAGAAAAGACTCGACGAAAATATCACTCACAAACACCCCCTATACAAACCAGGAGACACAGTAAAAATCATTAACAATACTAAGTCTAACAAACTAGACCCCTCTTGGAAAGGCCCTTATGAAGTAATTGACTACTTAGACAATAATAATTTACGAATAAGAAATAAGGACAAACTTATCCGAATTTACATAAATCAGACAATGCCCTATTTCACAGACGATAATGACACCCCTCTGGACCTTCCTGCTGGCCCTAGTACCGATCATCAGTGCTAACTACAGCCTCGAGAAAATTCAAGGAAACGTCTATATCGAGGAAATCTCTAAAGTACACTTGTTTCATGAAAAGTGGAAAATGGTTATAGCTGTCAATATGACATCCACCGAAAACCGGATTAAATCCATTGACACCACCATTACTATGGCAGAACTAGCATGTAAAAAGAAATGCACACCTTATTACGAAATCTAATTGGTTAGGAGCCGCTACAATAGACTAGCTAGTAAAAACACAAATTATTAGGCAAAAAACTTCAAAAAAGAGGATTAGCAAATTTTGTGGGTGATATATCCAAAACTCTGTTCGGAACATTGAGTGAATCCGACATAAATCAAATTAATACCGAATTTGACACAATTTATAGAGATAAAAAAAACATATCTAGCATCCTGTCAAATCACACAAAAATACTGAAATTAATCTTAGACTCCTCGTCAACGGACCATAAATGGATAGCTGCCCAGGCGAATGCCGAAAGACAGTTTGTAAGAAACATCATGCACGGACTGAATGCTGCAACAAAGGATAGTTTTGTCAACTCCCAATTAGTATTAGCAGCGATACTATGAGATGAAACAAATGAGGATACTGAAACAGCGATTAACGCCATAAACGACGGAAAGAATGGGATAGTACATCCCCAAATTTTAACACCAAAAATTCTGAAAGAAACGATTAGAGAATTCGAGACAACTCAACGTACGCGATACCATTTTGACAATGACAATGAATAATAGGCATCAAGTACCCTCTCCGTAGCAGTAATCCAAGGCCTATTTACGTACATACTGGAGATGCCAGTAATTGAGAAAGAAGAAGGTTTCTTGCAAAGAATTGTCCCTATCCCGATGCAAGTAAATAAAGTCCACATATCA
Organism: Andricus kollari; assembly: GCA_932074435.1. NCBI lineage: Eukaryota > Metazoa > Arthropoda > Insecta > Hymenoptera > Cynipidae > Andricus > Andricus kollari. Next base: position 7,197 of record CAKNWW010127557.1, on the reverse strand, counting down.
ATAGTCCCCGTCTATGACATGATCATTAAATATCGAGACTCTTACGTGCCAACCGACAGACAGACCATTGACAAATGTAAACAGATAGATGTGTATAAAATATGTAGAAGAAGCCAACCTAATGTCAAGTTAATAGGCAGCGAATCTTGCGAAGCCAGTTTACTTAAAAGATACTCGGAAAACAAATGTAATCAGTCACCTTACCTGCTACACAAGGAAACATTCATACCCATAATAAATGGTTATATTATAGTACCCTCCAAACCATTAGACTTAGACATAAGTTGCGATAATTTAGTCAAAACAGACAAAAGTCCCGAACCCCAAAAACTTACAGGATTTGGATGCAAAGTGTACAACAGCTACGATACCGTAGAATTAGAAAAATCATATGAAACTCATATGACGCAATGGCTAAATGTAACATACGAGATTAATTTTGAACAAAAAGACATTGACAGATTAGAACAAAAATTAGTACAACCTCCAAAAGAAATATCACACGAAGAACTTAAGCAAGCCAGAATTAGCCTAGACGACGCCGAAAATATCTTACATACTATTGCCGCCCACAGAAGGCTCAGTACTTGGAAAGAAGCTAGTTTAGAATGGCTACAATTTTTAGGTTACGCCGCTTTAGGACTAGGCACTCTGTATACTTTAGGTAAATTAGGTATCCTCGATTGCATAAGGGGACGCTTTCCGAAAACAATCAAATTATTCAGTAATAGGAATAAAGTAGTCCACCAGTCCCATATTGTAACGTACAAAACCCACCCAACTCCCGAATCTTTGTCAAACTACGAAACAGGCCTTTAAAGATAAAAAACAAAACTTAGAGACTAAGTGCAATCTAAAAAGGGGGTTGTTACGAGCTAAAAATTACTTCCACTCTACGCCCAATTAGCATATATAAAGCTCCGCCTCTTTGAGGAGCTCAGTTCTATACCTGTACTCATAAACGTAAATAAAGCGCTCGAAGTCAGAGATTGACTTCGAGCTTACACAAAAAAGCTCGCTAAGTATTTTTACGCATAACATACTTGCGAAATCTTTTTAAAATCTTTTGTAATAATTTGAAAATATTACAACATTTGTATTTCTTTGTAAAATATTTAAATATTCGGAAGTCTTGGTAAATTGCAGAAAATCTTTTAGTGTATGCAAAATCTATCCGAAATTTTAAAATTTCTTTACAGTCTTTTGAAATCTTTTAAAATGTTCGAACATCAATTCATATCTTGCGGTTGGGCAAAGTTGAAATAAAAGCAAATATGATAATTTTATAATGGTAGTTTAGGAAAAAACATCAATGCTATTTTTGGGTGTTAATCTGCATAATATGACTAATTCTCACCATTTTTTAGATTTTGTTTTGAGTTTCTGTAGGAAAAATTAATTGTTGTACAAGCACCTGAAAATGAAAAAAGTCTAGAAGTTCTGCAGATAATTTGTTCAGCATAGAAAAGCTTTCTCATGTCTAAAATGTAGTTTCCAAAAACTTGAGAATATCAGATCGTTAGCGATGACGAGTCGCTGAATTTTTCAAATTAACTCGGCATTCTCACTGATCTGCTTTTTCAATGTTATGTAAGTACTTTTTGAATATAAGAAAGATTTTCCATGCCAAAAAAATTATTCATAAATTTTGGAACTGCTATATTTTTTTCATTTTCGTGACTGTTTAATATCTAATTGATCAGCAATGGGCAGAAAGGTATAATATGTGATCATATTTCGCCTTTAACTATTCATTAAAGAACGATAATTAGCATTAGCGCGTGGGAGTAGCAAAATAACGCCCCCGCCAGCTGTCCGCTCCACTCCTGCGCATCTGTCGCATTCTTAGGAAAAGCCGAGGCGAGAAAGAGGAAGGATGAGACGGGATGAGAAAGAATGTGACGAGACAAAGCGAGGAATACGCCCAGGAAAACTAAACGAAACCGAGGAATGAACGAGGCGAAAGCGAGCCAGGCTCGGCATTCCTCGTCACGGACGGCATCACGACGTTACAGATAAAATGCTCATTACATACCAGCGAACTTGAAAAGCGGCTCTAAGGTCGGCTCAAAACAAAGAAATTACATTTTAGCAATACAACAGAATTTTTGCCCAAATAGTTAGATGTTCAACCTACAAAGACGAATTTATTCGAGTTCAGTTGAAATATTAAACTGAAAACCTCAATACAGAACAACAAGATCATTTTCAACAAATGAAGATGCAGTTTCGGCCAGATAGTAGAACATGAAGAAAAGAATTATTTGATTTTTTACCAAACAGTTGGTCTTGCGAACAAAGAGTTGGATTTGCAATTAAGGGATCAAAATTTTGATAGTGAAATTTTCTAGAAGTGACTAATATGCATTAATAATCGAACTTATGTTCTTTTGAATTTAAAAGAATTTAAAAGAATTCCATGAAGTGTATAAGCACGCCAGGCGATTTTCAACGAATTCAGAATAAATTCTAAAAACGAAAACAAAAGAAAGAGTTGGTATGAAAATATCTATCACCCTCCATATTTAGTTTGAAGATTTATTTTTCCGTTGATCACTGGGGTTAATAATACAAATCGACAATTATTTTGCGACGTTTCGGTTACGGTCCTCACCTCACAGTCTACGTGTAAACGTCCATTTTAATCGCAGACTAGTTGAAGTCTTTTTCAACTTTAGATTTTTTAATGACCAACGTGATTTTTAATTTAAACTTATAAGCCTGAAGAGTTCAGCAAACCAAGCTGACGGAATACCGCAAAATAATTGTGTATTTTTATTATTAACCCCAGTGATAAAAAATAAATCTTCAAAAAACAATGAGTTGTTTTAAATTCAAACACATTGAGTATCAATCATTTTTAAACTGACCTTTTTAGGGCACAACGTTTCTTTACATAATACTTTACTCATGATTTCAAAGTATTGTATACGAAAAATGAGAATAAGTTATTAGGCTCTTTTTGAAATCTGTTTATCAAGAAACATGAATCCTCTATTTCTTTTTGCAGAGTTAAGTTCGCAGCCAAGCAGAGATTGCCTGAACACTCCCCGTCCGGTTCACTGTCGCTCTTCTCCTTCTCGTCGTCTGCTTCAGGCTCCTGAAGACCATCCTTTTTGTACCAGAGACAGTTCGCCTCCTGGTAGGCCTCCTTCTCGTGAAGTACTTGGATACGCACTTGGACAACTTGGATACATTCGGCTTATTTCCCGCAAAAATCGTCATCTACGATTCGAATTTCGAAGATACGTTTTTCCTGCTGGTTATCCAATTAAATTGCGAACAGAAAATAATAAATATATTCCCGTGCCAAATCATGAATATATTGTATTATCCGCATCCAATGGTGACATTTTTGCTATATTAGAGCATAGCGGGATTCTTCGTGGAATATATACGACACGTCATGGTAAATCGAGAATTAAATTGAATATGATAAGCAAAAAAGTTGATAATTTGACCCGAGATGAAATACGAGATTGTCCAGTGGGCGAACATCAGCCCATCTTTCCCGCAAATTTCATTAAAGCTTCAGCGAGTAATGATTCACTAGAGTCCGAATGGAATCCTAATAACGAATATAACCCTGTTCCTCCTTCTTCTGATGAAAAACATTTACGTGACCGGACTTCTTCTCAGAAGCCTCCTCTTCGTGCCGCAGCCAGGCCGCCTCCTAGTTGGCCGTCTTCACCTGTAGTACTTGGACATGCACTTGGACAACTTGGATACATTCGGCTTATTCCCCGCACAAACCAGAACCTACGATTCGAATTTCAAAGATACGTTTTTCCTGCTGGTGAACCAATTATGCTACGAACGGGACGGAGCTATATTCTCGTGCGAAGCCAAGAACATATTGTATTATCAGCCGCCAATGGTGACATTTTTGCAATCTTAGAGTATAGCGGGATTCTTCGTGCAATATGTACGACACGTAGACCTAAACCGAGAATTAAAGTGAATATAATAAGCGGAAAAGTTGATAATTTGACCCCAGATGAAATGCGAGATTGCCCAGTAGGCGAACGTCACCCAGTCTTCCCCTTTAATTTTATTGAAGCTTTAGCCAATGACGATACACTACAGGCCGAATGGAATCCAAATAGCGAACGTAATCCTGGTTCTTCTTTTTCTGAGAGACAACATTCACCTGAACGGACTTCACGTCAGGAGCCTCCTATTCGTGCCAGGTCCAGGTCCTCACCGGGAAGGCCTCTTTCTGTTCAAGTACTTGGATGTGCAATAGAAACTCTTGGCTATGTTCGGCTTATTCCTCACACAAACCAGAACAAGCGATTTAAATTCCGAAGATACGTGTTTCCTGCCTATGAACCTATTCGAATGCGGATATATCATACGAACTATGAACTTGGGCCAAACCAAGAATATATTGTACTATCAACATCCAGTGGTGACGTTCTTGCAATACTGGATTATAGTGGGACTCTTCATGGAATCTATAGGACAGATGAAAATGATTCGCGAATAAAAATTAATATTATAAGCGGCGCAGTTAATAATTTGATTGCAGATGAAATAAGGTGTTGTCCAGTAGGCAAAAATCACCCAATTTTCCCAAAGAGTTTTAATAAAGCTTTTTCAAATTACGATTCACTAGAGTCCGAATGGAATCCCGATGGCAACCGCTATCCTGGTTCTTTTTCTTGTGCCGGACAAAATTCACCTTATCGGGCTTCTCCTAAGTAAGTAGCTTCCTCTTCATGCCAGGTCCACTTCTTTTACGAACAGGACTCCGTATCATGAAGTACTAGGTTAAGGACTTGGAAAATTTGGATAAATTCGGTTTATTCCCGAGCCAAATCGGAACCGGCAATTCGAGTTTCGATGATACTATTTTCTCGCCGATAGAGAAATTCGATTGCTTGCAAAAAATGGTAAATTTGTATAACGACAAGCCAAGAATATATCGTGTTATCAACATCAAATAATGCCCTTTTTGCAATACTGAAGTATACTGGGATTCTTCGTGAAATATAAGAGAGAGATAGATATCAGTTGGGGATGAAACTTAATATGATATGCGATGATGATAAGAATATGACATCAGATAAAATTAAGGAAATTCATGTAGGCAAACATTATCCAATATTCCCACACCGTTTTATGAAAGTTGTCGAAAATTGCGATTCACTTCAGGCTGTCTATAATTAATTCAATGACAAAATTGTAAAGTGAAATATAATAATATTTGTAGCCTGAAGTTGGAACAAAATTAAATTGAATCAGTGAAACATCATGGTAGTTTTTTCTTCGTATTATCATTTGAATTGCCATTTTTGAAAATTTGAAGTCAATCTAAAATAAGGGGCCGGTTCGGACTACTGTTCAAAAAGGTTATTCCTGAAAAATGTCTAACATCAGTTATTTATGAAATTGCGGCCCAGCTCAGTTCCGCGTCGAGTGCAGATGGGCATGGTCGGTGCATGAAGAAGCAAGGAACTGTAATTAGAATTTTTAGTGTGATTGACTCGAAGGTTCGAATGCGTACGTGAGGTAGGGCATTTTTTCAAGCATATTGCTTATTTTGATTGAATGTTCATTGTCAAGCGAAAATTTAAAAAGGAACCATGGAGGGAAACTATATTAAGAACCGTTGACTTCTGAAAAATGCTGACTGTCATAAAGTCAGCATTCATTCAGTTCATTTATTTCAATAGTTTATAATTGTCAATTAATAGCCCTTTCCCCTGCTTGTAGTAAACTAATGAGATGACATCTCGGAACGTGTCACGACTTAAACTATCGTTGGCTTAGACGCTTTTCGTATATATGTATACGGTCTTGGTAGTGATTTTTAAAATCATCATTCACACAAGCCCCTTAGTCATCATATCAAAAAGTAATGTAATTAATATTCAATCATATCTGCTTCTGTGTAGTTAGGTCCTGGTAGTTTGACCCCGGAGGAGGAAACATGAGTTTGGGAGCATGGACCTGCACATGTCGATATGCAACTTCTAATTGGTTGGTGGTTAACAGAGAGCGAGTAGATGTCCTCTCCTAGCGTGTTCTCCAGTAGGTTTTGTGGATGAAGGTTTTTGGTCCTGCGTTTCAGTATAACCGTCTCGAGTCAAACGACCTTTAAACGATTTTTAGCAACATCATTTTTCCTAGTCCTCTGGTAAGGTTCGTAAATGTTAATGCAGTCTTTGCCGAGTGTCACTTTGCAATTCTCCGGTAGACATTTGTTTCTGTATCCATATGTCTGAAGGAAATTCTGACATTTTTTAACGTACATGAAAGTGGCGAGTCTCCAGACACTAACACTCCTTCGCATGAGACCCTTCGTCTCTAAGTAGATTTCGATAATGCTGTAAGGGAAGTGACTCTCTACAGATGTTCGCTCTGTCGAATGCCGTTCGCTCCATATACATCACATAGAAGGATCCAAAGAAACGGACCATACATTTTAGGCTAATTAAATAATTCTGCTTTTATTTTCATCCCTATGACCAAGCTTGCGTTTGGATACCCTTTAATTTACCTAATATAAAATGTATCAATTACAATTTTTTTATGCCTTAAATTAAAATACAT
>CAKNWW010127552.1:957-13693 GCA_932074435.1 Andricus kollari | reverse complement strand
ACTTTGAATAAAAAATTCAAAAAATTCAGATATCTTGTTTTGATTACGATTTGTAGGAAGAGTACTGATACTTATTTGCCGCACTGTGTATATACAGTGTGATACTAGTTTTCCCATGTTGTTGTTAATTGTTATTTGCCGGTAATTTCTGGTAAGTAAGGTTACAATTTATTTATCGGCATCCACTGGGTTTCAGGTAAGTTAAAAAAACAACTGTTTATTACTCAAGTATTTCCTTATAGTGTTAAGTCTAAATGTGACGAATAGTTTTTCTAATTTGTTAACGTAGGCTAAGTAGAATGGTATATTTTAAAAAAGGTAGTGAAATTTTTATACATGTAATTGAGAAGTCACTTCCACTTCGTTTCCTTTTTGGATTATTTCTTTGCTCATTAAAAATTGTTCAATGCATTCCAAACAGTCGTACGCTTTACAACGAGGATATAAGATTCCTTCTTTGCAAATTTCGCAATTTAACTTAATTTTCCTTTGGTTTGCAAATGAGTGTTCTAGGTTTGCGATAGAATTCCAATCGAGTTTACAATCGTATTTTCGTTTCTCAGTGTTGGGTATTTCCTCGTAACAAAAAGGGCAAATGCGTTTTTTTTTAATTTGATCAAAATATAAAAATAGTGTCAAAGGATACATTGTTAGACATGAACAATTTCAAAGATAGCTGTATGTTAAAGGATAGTCTTGTTGAGGAATGCCGTCTAGTTGTTCTGGTAAATTCTATTTGTTTTATTTTGGTGATGGAATCATGCTAAAAACAAAGTTCAAGTATTTTATAAAGTTTTTAAAATGTGATTCATTATTAACTAATATTTTCTATCAGAGGAGCAGCTTCTTTTTAAAATCAGTTTATGTATTTTTTTATAATAATATTATAATATTTTGTTGGAAAATTATGTATGTAGATTATGAAATATGGGTGTTAATTAGTAAGGTAGTCATGGTGAAGCTGGATTTGGGGGCGAATTTTCGTTGATATTGACCTTCAGTGTAGTAATAAAAAGGTAGTTATTTAGATAAGTTTCTTTTTGTAATAGGTACTAAATTAGTGGCTGAGAGGAGTCTAGATCGTTTATGTAAATTGTAATAAAGTGGCAGGGACTACTTTTAGATACTCTATAGAAAGTTTTGAGAAAGATTCGATGACTGGTGGCAATATTTTACTTAAATATTCAGAGGTACGAGTTGAATATATTCATTTCTTGTTGTATTTGTTGACCGAGGTTTATAAAAATTTAGTTGAAGTAAGTATTATTTTTATTTTATCGTAAAAGAAAATATTTTTGGTTTTAATTTAATGATTTAAAACTTAATATTAATATATATACTCAATCAATTAGGAATGCACCTTCGCCTTATCACTTTAAAAAGCTATTTTTTAAGTTTTTATTTAGTACTGATAATTCTACTCTCGAAATTTCGTACTGGTGAATTGAGTTTCGTTCATTCATCTAACTTTTAATGTCGTTTTACGCCGTTTCATTATAGCGCCTTAATATTATAACAATTAAATCTTTGCAATTTGATCCATAGTTTATATAAGTTATCTAACAATTAAGTTTTAAGTTCTCTAATGATATACGTCTTGCCTACCACTTGCTTATAATAGCATACATGACTCATATTCATTATATGATATATTCTTTTTTATCTTTATCCATCTGTAATTCTTTTTGTTTTACCAACTTCATAATCGTCGTTTGACCAGAGTTGTCACATTTTTTGTTGTAAAGCATCTGTAAAATTTGTTCCTTAGAGGGCTGTTTAGCCCTAGGGACTTAATAAATATATTCTATTCTATTTTATTCTATTTAAGATTTAATATTAATGAAAATTTCTAAAATCGTTTCTTTTGGAAGTGATATTTTTCTGATAATGTAATTAAAAAAATTAAAAAGTTGCTACATTAATTTAAGTTATTTTTATTTTGTTTCAGGTGGAACAGGATTTTCCTACATATTATGTAGCATATGGACAGGAACGGGTCCCTTTTGGCTACTTTTTGGTTTGGGCACCCAGGGTTCCCGGTGGTACGATCCGTCCACTAACAAATACTAATTTTTCGGCAAGACGACCATACTGGAATGTGTGGGACCGAATAGATGGAATAAGAGTAGATGTCATCGACGAGATTCGTGAGCTTCTCGATCGAGAGGACAGAGATGTCGATGACGATGATTTAGGAGTAAGTATTAGTTTTTGTTTTTATTAATATAAATATGGAAAGGAGCTTTATTTTTATTTAAAATTTCAATTATTGTCTTTATCATTTATTTCAATATTTCTTTTGCAGTATGAATTTACCGCCTACGGATTCCGATTCTGACGCCCTTTCCGCAGAAGATGAGGATGATACAATTTTCAAGAATCATAATACATATGAGTATGTGTGCCTTATTGTGCTTGATAATTATTTTCCATCGTATATTTATCTACCTTGTGTGTAATAAATTATTTTGTTTAATCGATGTGGTTTTTATTAAAATAATAAACAAGTTTCCATAATTTTCCATGTTTCCTCTACACTGTTAAAAATGTTTGCAATTTTAATATAGATTTACTATACATTTGTATATTGAATCTAAAAACTCGGTCTATGAAATATCAATTAAGAGGCTGTATGTTAAATTTCATATAAATGTATATTGATCAACTTTTAGAAAAGTCAGGTAATTTCATTTTCAACAAATTAAAAATATTTATGGCAGCAATTTTCAATCCTAAATGATGAAGCATAATATTTTTTTCTAATTAAACATAAATCATACTGGGTTTTAAATGGAAATGTTCAATTAAGCGAATTAATAGGACACCTAACCTAAAAGCAGCGGTACTCACGTTAACATTTTGACATTTACAGTGAACTTTGAAGAAAATTCCACCCGTACGTTGCACTTTGATTATAAATAAGAATTTAATCGATGAATGTTAGCTTATTACTTTAGTTTCAAATATTTGACCAGATTTGGGTGCATCAAATAACTTTCAACTTTCACCACGTGTGGTACAAATAGCGATTGCACCTTGGTGTCGCTATTTGTACCGCTAGCGGGAGGAATAACGTGGGTATCTTATTTAGCCCGCTAATAGTATGTATAGTGAGGGTATGTTATTCTTACCGCTAGTGGGATGAAAAATGGAAGTATATTTATTTAACCAACTAATTTTAGTCAGATCGTGCCCATCAGGAAATCAAAATTATGGTGTTATTAAGTGATATTGAACTGAATATGTCATTGCTTGCTATATAACCTCAATTTCTGAGCTGACAGGTGAATGGTGGCGTTAAGTGGTAAGCGACGTAATTATGTTTCGGCGGGAATATATATATATATATATATATATATATATATATCGATATTTTAAGCTAAATTTACCCTCTCAGTGCTAACAGAAATGTTAGTGGGGGCTGGATTATATAATTTGTAAAAAATTGCCTCCGATTTGTAACTATTATTTTAAAAAATTAATTTAAATGTACATCACTGAATTTAAGGTACCTTATAAGTTTCCAACATAGACTGTAACGCTAGCGGTACAAATAGCCACAACGAAAATATAATGTGTCTAGAAGGGGTATTGTAACACTACTTAACGGTGTTCCTTGTTTTGTGCTGTTTTTTATTATTTCAAGGTCTAATTTGTATTGATCTTTTAGTTTTTCATTGCTTTTTTGAATTCGTAATAGTATTATTGCGACTAGAATAATTACTAAGGTCAGTACCATGGTTAGAGTAAAAAGTACTTTTTGAGTAAATTCTTGTTGGTGTAATATTTCGTAGCTTGCATTTTCTATTATGAATATCTGGTTTTCGAGAAAAGATAAGGGTATGTCTTCTTTAATTTGAAATTGTGTCAGGAATTTTTTTAACATGTTGGGTGATTGCGTAGAGTAATTAACTAAGGAGGACGTGATATGAGTGAAGGCAAGAGATGATTGGGGCAAGGAGGTAGAGAGAACTAGTTCTTTTAGATTATATCGTGAATAATAGAATGGGTTAGAAGGGATGAGTTTGCAGTTTGATTGTATTTGCAATATTCTCTGGTTTTGAATTTTAAATGAGTGTCTTTGGTTATCAGGACAAAGTAGTTGAATTTGTTTAATAGAAGGTGTTGAATAAATCCAACCGTAATGAACTTGTAATGGAGTCCAAATAGGGTAGTTATAGAAGTTGACATAAAATTGACATTTATATGGATTTGATTCAGTAAACATTTTTATTTCGCAAATCGGGTTCGTTGAAACATTAGAAGTTGGAACTTGTGAGTCACAGAATATTCCGAGTGTCGTTTGGTAACATGATTTAAGAAATGTATTTCCTACTGAAAAATAGGTTTGATTGAGATTAGATAGTGCTAGGTAAGTAGCTTGGGGTTTTATGCCGATTGAAATTGTTTGGTTTATATTAAAGTCAGGAATTATAGGTATAGGGTGAGGTTTAAATAGATGAAATTCATCTGAAGAGGGAATGGGTACTGTTAATGAAAAGATTAGTTTATTTCCGTGGACGAAGTGTAAGATTTTAGAGAATGACAGTATTTCTGAAATATGAGAAAAGAAACGAGCGGAGAAGTGTAAAGATTGAGGGTCAAATAGTGGGTCAAACAGTGGGTCTGGGAAGAGAAGGGGATCCCACTGGCCATTAACTATTCGCGTAAAAGCGTTGGTTAGACTCTGAAGTAGATAGAGGTAGGTACTGGCAGCTTCGTCTAATTTGAATAACCAATCTGTTGCGGTTTTTTGGTAGTTGGTAGTACTTTTTTCTTTGATAGATATTGTTTCTAAAAGGATTCCTGAAAGGTTTGATATTTGTTGCATCAATGAATTTTGAGAGAGATAGATATTTCCTTCTTGCCAGAGATTTGAAAATTCTTTCATTTTGTTGCTATTTCGAATTTTCCGAGATATTGGGTTTTTATTTGTTCTTAGTGTTATGTGTGTAATATAACCCAGACAATCTAAAATTCTTTTATCGAGTTTTATTATTTTGCCGTTCCAATTACATTTATTTTTTTCTGGGAAATTCGTGCAATAATTAGAAAGCTCTATATAATTTTCGGTTAAAAGGTGTTTAGGGTCGTTTAATTCTGCAATTACAAAATCTGACAAAAAATGAAGATTTTCAGAAAAAACTCGAAATTCAAAAATTGGCTCAAAGAAAATTCCTGGCGAATGGGTAATTGGGGTGTTTATATAGGGGTTTTGAGTTGACTCTGTTCGGAAAATGAGAAGTGTTATCAAAGAAATTCCAGTTAGAAGTGGGTGACTCATTTTGCTTCTCGAACGGCTGAAAAAAGGAGAACATAAAACATTAGCATGTTTTACGTGAAATTTTAAATGATTACAGTTTTGTTATCCTGGTTGTTCTTGTGAAGAAAATTTTGAATATGCGTTCGAAGGTGTTTGGTAGTGTTAATGTACGGGGTCATGGGATTCGCGTGGATTTATCTTTTCGCGTTTTTGGAGTTATTCGAGGGCATTTATTTTTTTTTTTTTGTGTTTTTGTGTTTTACAGTATTTACAAGAATTTTCCCAAGCGACTAGCTTTGTGCGAGGATCAGTTTGTACTTCCTGATCTACCATTTTTTCTTTCCCCGTATATATATCTAAGTTAAAATTCTCGCAGAGGTCATATTTTCGCATTAATAAACGGAGGGTATCTAGTGCAGCTTTACTTTCAGCTAATTCTTTTCTAGCGCCTGTTTGAATTACTAGGTGGTCGTTAACAGTTATTTGACATAAGAAGAAGGAATCTGATTTCGAATGTTGGTCTTCATATGTTATAAATTGAGCTTCCGGTAGTCCGTATCGAATTAGAAAATTCTTCAGTATCATAGCGTGATTTAACATTCCCAAGGAAGTGTGCTTCCGTTTTTTATATCTTGTGGCGCGTGGGCGTAGTTCAACAGGGGTTTCCATCATTAAAGTGGTTGTCTAAGATATAAAGAGTTTGTTAGAATTTATTATATTGATTTGGTGCCCTGTATCCACATTTGATGCACTTCTTGTAGCTTTTTACTGTGCTCTTGGATGTGCTAGGGGAAGGGTCCAATTCAGGATTTTGTGGGCGTGAAAAATAGTATTTTCTACAAGGGATAGGGATTTTATTTTTAGGATAATAACTTTTGATTTAAAAACTTCCAGTCTTTTGTTTATTATTTATACAAAAATTGTTGACTTTTGGTGGAGAGTTTGTAACAGTAACGTCGTTGGGTGAGATATGGAAGTTTTTTAGATCATTAGAGATTTTTCCTTCATTAACTTTGTCCGAAAGAACTCTTCAAATTATTAAATTAATAACTTTAATTGCTGCAATGTTTTTTGCTTCTTAACCAGTATTTTCTATTCCCGTTTGTTTGATGTTTTGGACTGTGCAGATTGCAATCCATGTTGTATTTTCTGGTGATGTTTTTATATTTATTGTTGCGAATTATGGGTATGGAAGATTATTGTGAGTAAAGTAGGCTTGCTGCGTTTTGTTTAATTAATTCCTCATCTTTGCCACTATTGACAATTAAAAAATTCTGGTATTTTAACTTTATTGAGAAGTGGTATTGGTTAATTCCGTTATGACTGATTTTTAATTTGTAATTTAGTGTTTATTCTCCCCTTCGTTCCATGAGCTTGTTTAATAGGGTGACGTAACCTTCGTGTGACATGCTTGTTAGATTTTTATAGAGTAATGTTGATTGTTAATTTCTTCAGTAAGTTGTGATTGCGAATAGAGGCTGAATTCCGTAGTAGCGTGATCTTTACCTGTATTACTGTGTTGTATTTTGGCGTTATGAATTTTTGTTTCTGGTCCTATTTGTTGGGCTTCTAATTGTGGAACAGACGGTTTTGGTCTTTCTGTTGGATTTTGTTTACCTAAATGTAAAATTAAATTAGTAACTGAATCCCACAGTGCTCCGATAAGATGAAATGACCAGCCGAATAATTTATGTAAGGCACATCCAGGTATGAGGGTGTCTGCAATTAATTTTAATCCTGTAATTATGATTATAATTTCAATTAATCCTGCGCTAGTGGTGCCAAAGTTTGTAAAAACTGTCCAAAACCTTCCCCAGGCTGATTCCGCTATTTTGTCTAATGCTTCTTCGTCTGAAAGGTTGAATACTGTGAATCCTTGTTTATTTTTTGGTTTTCCCATTGCCCCTCTAACTATATTATTCAGGACCATGGGTTTTTTGGCATGAAGCATAATGTGTTTGCGCAATTTTCATAGATCATTTTGTGAGTAGATACCGCTTGTAGCTAATGATGATGGATTCGGGTATTTCCATGTAGATTTTGTTTTGGGTTTCATTATATCAGGTGTTGGACCTTCAATAGGAGTGGGTAACTTTTTAAACCACTTTTCGCCAAAGAAATACATAGGAGGTATGAATGTGTTGCAATTGACTTCGGTGCCTGCTTTTGAAATTATATGTGTTCTTGGAGTGAGAAAAAATGTTTTGTTTCCTATCAGGATTGGAAGTTGCATATAACATTCTTTCGTTTCGCGAAAAGTAACTTCTACGGGGACGCACTGAATAAGATGAATTACTTCTCCGGCTACTACTGACACGTATCCTTGTCCTTTCATAAGATGGTAAGCAAACTCGTCGGGTGCTTGGCTAGCTAAAATTAGTGAATTTTTCAGGACCTGTTGTTCTAGTTCGCATTTTTGAACTAGAACGTCACGATAAAGGCGTTTTACTTCTGTGCGGATGGGTCTTTCGACGTAAACAACTTTTGAATTTAGATAAGCAAATAAATCCATATTATGAACTGATGGGCCGATATTTTTCAAAAAGGGTGTTTCTTGTTTGGTTTCATAAATTAATAACTTTGGGTGTTATGTTCGAAAAAATATATTATTTGCTATTCCTGTATAGAGTACTTCATATTGGTTGAAGTTGCATGACACTCCTGAGCTTAAACGGATTTTATTTTCATTCAAGTTGATTGAAGTGTAATATTCTCGTAGTGAAATTTTATAAGTAGCGTCGACTATAACTCTATCCCAAGTGCCGTTAGGATCGGAAAATGTAGTTCCAGAGCAGTATCCATTATTTTCTTTTATTTCAGCTATTGTTATAATGTGGGAATAAAAATTATTGGGTTTCATATTAAAAATCTGTGATTTACTGTTCACAGTAAATACGCCAGTTTTGTGTATCAAGTTGCATTGTTCATTTGTGATATCTTGAATATATTCTTTGTAGCCATTGGCCACTGAGGAATTGTGAGAATGCGCTCCGCAGTATAATATGTTTCGATTCACTTCTATTTTGCATTGTATTACTTTTGTATAGGTATAATCGCCTATTTGTAGTAATTGTATATTTACAGGATTGGTGAATAATTTTCGCTTAGGAATGTCGTATCCTCCTATCTCTAATAGGGAGAGGGTTGTTATATCAAGTTCGTTCGGGCCACAGTCATATCCCACGATGGCATTAATAGGAGGTGGTTGAAGTGAATACGAAAGAAGTAGTGCCACGAGGAATCCTTGTGATCCCATATTCTGGAAGAAAGGAGGTTCCGGTTAGGAATTTGTCTACCTTTTATGATTATTATAATAATACTTATTAAGCTTATATGGTTGCAACAATATTTTATGCACCTATTTTAGAAGAGCCACCACATCTGCCAAAAATACATGTCCGGATTGGCGTAAGCTAAGTATCAAATTTTTGTAGGCGTCCGGTCCTCGTGTCTTGATTTTTAAAATTATATCTCTAATCGTATCAGGGTTGCGCAGATCCTTTGTCCATTCAGGAATGTAACAGTCCGTGTGGCCAAAAATTCCGTTTTCAAATAAGAACGGCCACAAGATAATCTTGTCAGCATGATATGCTATGACGTCTATAAGGGAGTTCAGACGTCTGCGGTCATTAGGATTCATTTTTTCTGAAATAATTATTGATCGATTTCTTTGCTGTATTTTTTCTTTCTTTTATTGTTTTTGTATTTTAATTTATTTATATATTTTCATTATATTCCATATATGTTAAGACATACGCTAAGGTATCGTGGTCTGAGAGTCTTAAGCATAGGATTAATCTTCTGTAGGAATTCGTTCCTAGGTTTTTGATTTCTGTCATTATTTCAAGAGTAGTATTTGGGTCTGTAAGATTTGCGGCCCATTTAGGAATATTGGGGTTATCCCTATCCAAAAGTTCCGTGTGAAATAAATGTGGCCAGATTTTAAATAAATCGATTTAATGGTAAAAGACTGTCATCAGTGAGTCGATGCGTTGGCATTGTACCGGATCCATCTGAAATAGACGCAAGGGATGCATTTGTTTTTATTTTTGAATATTAACGCAATGATTGTAACGACTTTGCACTTTATTTAACGCTAAAGAAATCTCGTTGTGCATGGTTGCACCAGCTACCGAAACTTGAATAGGCGGTGTTTTTAGTTTCAATTTTTCAAAAAGAATAGAGCCAGAATGAAATGTGTAACGACTTTGCACTTTATCTACCAATAAAGACCTCGTTGTGCAAACAAAGTTTTGTTATCTGAATCACTAAAAATAAGAAAGGAAGGAGAATCCAAGTTATAACAAAATCATATTTTTCCAAAATTAAATTCAAATCAGAATAGTACGCAATCATCTCTCCCTTGAGTGAATCCACAATCCGTCACTTTTATCGTCAAAGAACGATTTAAATTTTAATGTGAATTTTTATTGTAAGAATTAATCTTACTAAATTGTTCGTAATTTTATTTTCAAATGTGTAGGGCTAGTTATAATATCCCATCAGTATTGAAATCAACTCATATCGTTGGTTGCACGTTACTGGACAGGAAAAAGTAAGCGCAAATTGAACGAATGTCTCGATCAAAATAAAAATCATTGAGATAAGTTTGAAATGCAACATTACCATTACCAAAAATTAGTATAATTTTTAGTAAAATTAAGATCTTTAACTAAAATAAGCCAACTGCATAATTAAATTGTGAATATTGATGAACACAAAATAGATCCCCGGTTAGGAAGAATTTGATAATGTTACAACTGATACCTTCCTGGTGGGACACTTCAGGAAATAAAAGTGGAGTGATTGCGTAAGGTCATTGTCTGTCCGGCGCATTTGGTTTCGAGAGAATAATAGAGAGCCATACATCACTTGAGTCTAGACGAGGCACAGGTGACCCATTGTATCCGTGTCAACTCATTCAAATTAAGAATTACATAATAAAGTAAACAGAGTCAAGAATACGGAAATGCTCAATAATTATCACTGAAATAAAATCGGTAATAAGTGTCCCATTTCCTACTCTAAATACACCAGGTGTAAAATAAATACCAATTAAAAATAACAGACGAATTAAATCCGTTTGCAAATTTGATATTTATTTTTTTGAAAACGGATTATAATTTAAGATCGTCAAAATGGGGGACGATAAAAATGATCGTAAAGAGAAACCAAAAAAACCTATTACGAAAATTAAATTTTCTCAATTGATGATAGAAGAGATGAATAAAGAGCATGTTTTTGAGCAATTTTCGGTTCCTTCTGATACAGAATCAAAACACGAAAATAACAATGTAGAAGTTAATAATAAACTGAACCAAATTAGTCGTCCACCTGAGAATGCCGAGACTAACACGAGTCAATTAGGGAATATTTTCGAAAACAGAGATTCGGAAAATGATTGCGATACACAAGATAATTTAGGCGCGAAAAGTAATTTAATTACGCAAAATAATTAAGACCTTAGCGATGATGATTCTGAAATTGCAGAGATGGATCAATTAATGACCACTCTTGAAAAATTACAAAAAGACGTGAGCAAATCTGTATTGTCAGAAAATACTTTATTACGAATGGCGAAAACAGAAAAAGTTAAGCGTCGTGAATTTGAGGCGGATACGGAAAAGAGAATCGGCTCTTTTATAACCTCGTTAGTAAAAAGAATGGATGATCGAGTAGAAATGAAAAAAGAAAATTCGGATCACCAAGATAGGATTTTAGAAGAGCACATAGTTAATGAGCAAAATGTGTGAGCACTTAAAAATAAAACGGAAGAAATTCTTACCGAGCAAGCAGAACTTATTGTCACAAATATTAACAATCGGAAGCGTTTTCAAAATATTGAAGATTATCAAGACTTACTAAAAAAGAGAATGGATAGGAATATGGGTGGTACAAATATTAAAATCCCACGGCTTAAAAATTATCCGGTACCAAAATTTTCAGGGTCAGGCAAAAAAAGACCTATGCTGTTTCTAAATGATTTTAGTGAATATATTAGAGCGATAGACGTTAGAAGAGACAATTTTAATTTCTTTGTACATTCAGGCTTAGAAGGTATCGCTAGAGAATGGTGGAACCTTGTAGCTACTCCGGGTGAAAATGAATTTACATTCAGAGATATTAAAAGTTTTGATCAATTTATTGAACTATTAGAAACCTTTGATCAAGAAGGCTCAATAAATTGTATGGGAGGTTATGATCCCCCAAAAAATAGCGTTCAACAGGAAAATGATTACAGTAGGTTTAATCGCGATAATCGAAACATAAGAAATAATAGGGACGGTGGAAATAATTTCCAAACTTCCTACCAAAATCAAGAACATTTGCTAGATCGTGAAAATGAAGGTTTTAGAAATTCTAGCTTTGAATCAAACTATCCACCTCGACATCGAAATATTGATCAATATATGCGGCAGGATAATAATCGGATTGGAAATAATTATTATTCAGGACAGGCATATCATAATTATCCACGTCAGAATGATTAAAATCAAGGCTATTTTAACCCAAACAACAGCGCTAATCAGAGAAATAACTCTTTTAGGGCCGATTTCACCAACTCTGATTAAATACATGATTAGCTAATCATGATTATTCTTTAATCGAGGCTTTAATCATGGTTAAATTGTCATGCGTTCTACCATGGACATTTTAAATCTGATTAGCTAATCATATACCCTTTTCGTGATAACTTTGATATTCTCTTGTAACTGTACAAGCGGACGACATTAACCAAGTCATGTGACATCCAGTATAAGAAAAGTGAGGTTATTGGAACACAATTTGCCTCATCAAAGATATTTTGGCTTGAAAGCTTTTTTCATCTACATATTGATAAAAAAAGCGTAGGTATGATACAAATTATTATGTAGTATAAACGTTTATTCTTCAGCCTGTTGGCCTTAAAAAATTGACTTGCTTACATTTTCCTTATTTTTACACATTTTTCCTTAAAACTAAGCCTTGAAACTAACATCCATCCATACCTTATATTTAGAATAGCACGCTCTTATCGCCTTACCTTCCTCGACTCGCTTCGCCTCGCTCGCATGTCCCTACTCTCTCACTTCCGCGTCTATTACCTAATGCTTATCTACTATTTACAATATTTACATCCTACTTATATCTACTTCCTCTCTTATTTACAATCTTTCCTCCTCCATTCCTCTTCCTCCTTCCTTCTCTTCTTTTCCATCCTACCCAACACTCCCTTCACCCATGCTACTGCCCTCTTGTCCCCCCTTTCATGCATCAATACCACCATGCTCATTTCACTCCTTTCCACCTATACACACTCCTCCAACCAGTGCTCCACTTTTGCATAACCCTTCCCACACAGTTCACACATCCTTTTTTCACTCGTGAGCCAGAACCTATTAAAATCCTCCATGCACCCACACCTCATCCTCGCTATCAGCTCCTGACTTCCTTTCTCTCCTTTCTCACACAAATATTGCGCTCTCTCCCTTG
>CAKNWW010127430.1:3964-16597 GCA_932074435.1 Andricus kollari | reverse complement strand
GTAATTTAATTGATTTCAAAAAATTTGAAATATTTTAGATTTATTAAAAAATTTTCACGGCATTTTCGAAAGTTTTACAACAATTATAGGATTTGAAATCTTTTAGAGTTTTCTTTAAGATTCCAAGGATGTTTCATTTGATTTCAATAATTTAATTGATTTTAGAGGTCTTAAACTATTCTGGAGTAATTTAAAAGATTCCAAGGCATTTTCGAAAGCTTTAAAATGTTTAAGTGATTTTTGAAGTTTTAAAAGGTCTTGAAATATTCAATGACTCCAATGCATTTTTTTTATTTGAATAATTTGAAGGAATTTCAAAGGATTTTAAATGCTTTAGGCTGCTTTTTAAATTTTTATTCGATTTTAATTATATTAAAAAAATTTCAATAATCCAAGGAATTTTTATCTGATTTCAGTAATTCATTTATTTTCATAAATTTTTGATTTGATAAATTTTGCAGGATTTCAGGTAATATGATTTCACAAGATTTTATTTCGAATTCACCCTGAATTCGTATAAATTCTTTTGATTTGTGCATCATTTTCGGGATTTTTTATAATTCAATATAATTTACAAATAAGTTAAGTGTTGAACAAATTTAAGAGCCAATTATAATAAAGTAAATTATAATCATATTCACAATTTTTTAAGATGGTAACGATGTCAGAATTTACCTACAAATAAGATATGAGAAATCCATTATGTACTCCTTTAACAAAGAAAAAAATGAAAAGGAGCTTCTTATTGGAAGCTACAGACATCATCCTGTGGTGCCTTCTAATTATTTTATACAGATATTTTGCAAGAATAATTAAATATAAGTAACATTGAAAAAATAAGTATTTGGTTTATTCTGTTGCATAAAAAAAAACTAATAGGCGCGCGCAAGACTACTAGTTCTAAAAAATTTGTCTAACTCTGAATCAACGAAGTAAAGTGAAACTTGTATACATACAATCATAAAGAACTCGAATCTCTGTAAAAGGATGATGGTTGTTAGTAATAATTCGTAAAGAATGATAATAAATATTCAAACAATATTTTAATTTTCTGACAGGACTGAGTCTTGCATTCACTGGTCCAAGCCAGAATATCGGTTAAACAGATTTACGCGTAAATTGAAATTAAATTTTGCCTAAAATAATTGTATCTGAAATATACTATAGAAAAGACCCTCTTTATTTTGGACTTTAATGCTTTATACCTATTGATCGGTATTTGGTATTGTAGTCCTTGAAGATGAGAGGAGGTGAAATGTCTATTCACTTATAGTTACCTCTCAAGCTAAATTGTGGCCACATCTTATTCTTGAGCGTGTGATTAAATCATTCACAGATTGAAGCCTTTTAATTACTATGCGTTGAGTAGAGATTAATGTCATATCGTTGCATACGATTTTTTAAATGTGCATTATAAAATTCTTTGCATTCATCGGTGTGTAAGTTTGTTAGTACACGACCATGCACAATTATAGATTGTATTGCTGAACTAACATATGATCCACTCTTGGTTTTAACAGGAACAACCCAGGCGGACTTGGAGGAAATATCTATAACGGCAAATAAATACATTTAGCTATTATTTTCAAAGGCATCTCGTACGCATCTCGTTATGTACAATGCGCCGTACATGTCCCAATCTGACTGCGTCGTATCGTTCTTCGGCATCGCTAACGTTATAAACTCTCTTGCTGTCTACGTCTTAATGGTCGTCGGAAGTGATCTTGAATCCAACACTAGGTGGCCCACGAGTTGCTGCAGCGATTTGATCCAGGTGACGTACAAACACGTCGATACTCATCGTGGTACTGACGAGAGCGTAATAAGTACACTCATAACATATTATTTCAGCTTCCAGCAGTTAGTCCATGATTGATATAATTTCATTGTTGTGACTCGGATTGCCTGCTGTCTGATATGCTAGAAGTAGATGAAGACGGTCAACTATTTCGTTAAAGTCATCCCAGTAGAGGTAGTCAGTCTTTATATTTTTTCTTGTAACCATATACTGCGGCTGGAAACCTCCACTAGTTGTGGATCGTCTGCGTAATACATTAAACATTATTACAATAAAGTTCTTGTACTTGATATCTCTGCCGGTACGAATAGGTTTAGTTGTGCTGTACCGCTTCTTATCTGCATTTGTAGCAATCAATATTTCCTTATAATTATTCAGATCATCAGTGCTTATCGATGACTCTTTTGGAGTATTTATAAACAGCAGTTCAAGTAGACCAACTAGTTTCAGATACGGTTTACCATTAACGTGAATATATTGTCCTTCAAAACTAATAGCCTAATCAACAATCATAAGGTTGCTATCACTGAGTAAATACTGCTTTCTGTTTTGTTGCAGCATTCTGAGAAACTTTTTTGTTGAATAATCATAACTATCAATAGGCTTAGTTGTAGCATCTTCTTCAAGCATAGTTGTATCTAGCTCTTCTTTTAGATATGTCAACCAGTTTCTGCCGTGTCATGATTATTATTGTTACATCGAATCTCCTGCTAGCCTTTGCGATTTGACGGAGCACCTCCTTCTCTTTGTGATACTTTGACATGATGACGTGTGGATGTGTTAATATATAATGATATCATTTCCACTACATAACTTGTATTTATATAAAAATAAAACAGACAAATATTTGTTTGTATCTTCCCTTGTTGAGATCACTATCGATATCAATGACAACAATTCCATACTTGTTAGTATTCCAACATGCAGAAGGTATGTCTGGAAATTGAGAATTACTCATGTCAGTGTTCACAATACACCAAATTCAGTTGCCCATAGTTGATAAGTCTATATAAGAGCGTTGACATGTCAAACACAAGCCAGTTTTCAAGCAGTACGAAAGTCGCATCAAGATTTGTATATTCTACCCAACAAGTGTTCACTGCATGTGTATGGAAGACTGCCTAGGCCTGATGGAGTTACAGCTGTTACTGTTACAGCACTAGTGAGAAATGCCATTTGCTATCTGATGAAATTCGCTATTACCTCAATGGTATTAAGATTGATCGTTGCAAGAAAGTCGGTCTCACTAGCACCATAAAAGTCTACGTCTCACTTACTCCTGGACAAAGTTATTTCATGGAAAATGCAGGATGGGTCGACATCCCGGAAGGAACAGAACGTCTTACTAATAATGGGGGATACTTTGATGTCACTATACGACTCAGCATGATCCTAGAATTTGCTGAAGACTATCGAAAAATCGTTGTCAATGCAAAGCATGAACTTATCTTGACAATATCACGCAGTGACTTGAATGCTAATGTTCAGGCATGATAAGCGCCAGGAAATGAAGACCAATTTAAGATCTCGATTATAAAGTGGAATGTATAATAGCATATATAATGGCTTCAGATGAGCAAAAGACACATTTGCTGAACATTATGGCAAAAGATTTTCTCAGAACTATGAGTTTTCTTTCATGGGAATCATATGAATAACCACTGCTACCCGCCACCTCAAGACATATATAGACTGTGAAAATGTCAACTCAGTTGGAAAAACCACTTTACATTATACTGAATTTGCAGACTGGTAGAAAGGATAGGCTAGCCAGATATGCTAATCGCTTCGATCACTGCAATGTCACCAATGTCAAGTTATTCCTCAATTCACAGTACTATCCATACGGTAATTTAAATATGGATGTTGACCGTAATAAAATTGCACTTCTGTATGAAATGTATGCAAACATTCAGACAGCCTACTATGGTAAAGAGCCTGAACCAATTATATGAAGACATAGAAATTTCGAAGTATAGAAAATCGAGATAGATCACGTCCACATAGAAATTTCTGGAAGGCTTAACACATTGAATTTCAAATATATACCATTATACCCAGGTGCGAATTGACCGTCGGCCCACGGTCGGGCCAACCGTCGGACGGTCGGTCTAACTTTGTGCGCCACTGGTCGGGGCAACCAGCTAAATGATAACGGTCAACCGCCTTTGACTTCTTAACGTCGGCCCAACATTTGGTTCCATATATGGGACATCTATTAAGTTGATATCGGCCCAACCTTAGACAACAATGTGGGGCCGACTTTGATTTTTGAAGGTTCAAGGTATTCAAAAAGTTAATAATAATTGATTGCGAGTATTTTTACTATAAATGTTAATGATCCTGCTTAGGATGAATACATATATTACATTTTTAAACATTATATTACAAATAAAATTTCTATCGGTACGAGGTTTCGAACCCACATCTATGCCTGAATCTATCGCCTAGCAGGCGGGAGTTTTACCCATTACTCTATACCTACAGAATTGACAGTCAAAACCATCCTCATAAGCCACAGCTCAAATCAGTTGAAACTAAACATTTTTTTAAACTCTTTTTTCTCAATCATTTTTTTATTACTATGCGACATCATGTAGACGTAAAATAAATTAACTGTTAACGTGAACTATAAGTGAAATAACTTTTAAATAAATACTTTAAACCCATTAAAATTTTTAAGGTTTCGTAGCCCCGGGCTGAAACCCTTAAATCTTTTCTCAACAATTTTTTTTTTCAAAATTTTTGTTTTATTTTTGTTCAACAATTTTTTTCTTCCATTTTTTTCTAAAATTTTTGTTTCAAAAATTTCTCATCAAAAATTTTGTTCAAACAATTTGTTTTCAAACATTTTTTTCAAACTTTTTTAAACAATTTTTTTCAACATTTTTTTTTGGCGCCCACTCTAAATAATTGTTCTTCGTGTAATATTTTGTTTTTTCGCGTTTAAGGCTATTTTACAACTTTTGATAATGACGGAACTGAGAAATTTTATCGTTTACTGCGACGTCGGGTGCATCATGATAACTTGTACAAGTCAATGTTATTTCGACTGTTGGGCCATCTCTTGCCCAGAGTCGGATGGACCGTACTTTCACGATCTTTATGAAACCATGAACCAGCGTTTGTCCGACGGCCGGCCCATATTTGGGCCAAGGTTTGACCGACTATCGGGTGCACCAACGTGACTTGTGGCTAACCCACTGCTGTATACAGAGTCGGACCGACCGCATTTTTGATGTCGTACCGACCAATCTGCCACAGTTTATCCGATCGTCGGCCCAACGTTGGGCCGACAGTCGGCTTTTCGCCCACCGCTGACGTCGGTTGCCAAGGTCGGTGAGACCATGGCAGCTTGAAAACAGCTTAGTCGGTCCAACTCTGGTTCCCGTAGATCGGTTACCAAAGTAGGGCCGACTTTAGCCCGATGGTCAATCTCTGGCATCCGACCGAATTTCGCACCTGGGTAGATGGAAGTTGATAATATCGATTAACCCTTCTGTTGAGCTGTTATAGATAACATCCAATATCTACGCTTCTAGAAAAGTTTGAACTGGAAGTTTGACCTGTCTAGCAATTTCTAGAAAGTTGTACAGGAAGTTCATACCAAATATATACTGAAAGTGTTTGACAACTTGGTTAAAACATTGATGGTCTAGGTTGGTAAGATAGGGACTTACATTATCGACCGAGACATGGATCCATGGCATATCCCCACCTTGCCGACTGATGGTAATGCAGATGTATACCTTAACGACTGACGATAATTCAGATTACTACATTAGCGACTGATGGTAACTTTCCGATGGTAGCTGACCGGTGGCGTTATCTGTCAGTGGCATTTGGAACTACTAAATAGTTTTCCCGGAGTGAGGCATTATGACCATGAATCTGTAATTTTTATTGAAATTCTCGTGACTACCAATATGAGCTTAGTAGGAACCAAAAGATAATGGACTCATGACAGCTGCACGAAAATGATACACGAAGTCTTTGGTGTGCCGAGGCCACACGGGAAAAAAGTGTTGGAGATTTTTCCTGGCCAGATCCGTGACTTTAGGAGAGGGCTGATAGTACTTAAAAATTAAAAATATCATCATAGTATTTGTATTTATATTTATTCATGAAAAGTTCCTAGGGCAAGATAGCCTTATAAGGAACAGGTGATATATATTACAATTAAGATGTGACGGTGATCGATATAACGATTGTGAGTACAATGTCAACAAAAACCAGTAAATGAAAAACATCGGTTTTCCCTTAAGATGAATTACAAGTCAAATAATGATATCCAAATAAACAATTTTTGGTCTTTACAGTCTTACAAAAGAAAAAAACACATTTTAATTAAGGTGTCAAAAATGTAATCGACGTTTCGGCTCGGCTTTGAGCCATTCTCAAGATCTGAAGTCGACAAAATTTGTCGGAAAAACATGAATAGTAAAATTGATATAATGTCCATAATTTCGTAGTCAATAAAGATAAAATCCAGTCAAAAATTAAAATATCTTTAAATCTCTAGCGAGATATTAAAGATCCACACATGTGTACTACATTTTTAATTTGTTTTTTTTTATTTTACATTTTGATTTGGTTTTGGTTCACCACAAACCGATATTAATTTGTTTAAATAATGATATGTCTACAATCTTCAATTAGTTCGAAAATGTACTGAAAATGAACGAGAACTTAAATTGACCGTAAATACTTCAATCCTAAAACGGGATGGCAGGGACAAATAAAGAGTGGACTGTCAATGAAAGAGCGATCTAAAATAACTTAATCGTCCTTGTCGATTGGAAGCGGGTTTACATTTTTCAAGGCCCGCTTATAGACACCTGATGAGCTTCGAACTGTGACTGCTCTAACTGCTCCATCTTGACCTGGGTGAGGTTCGATGATTCGTCCCATTTTTCAGTTCATCCAAGGCAGGTTATCTTCCTTGATGACAACAAGAGTTCAAATCTCGATGTCCTCTTGATTGGTGGCTGTTTTGCACTTGATGCATGAAGTTTACTCGCCTAAATACTCTCGATGCCATCTGTCCCAAAAATGCTGGCGGATTTGCTGGGCGTGTTCCCAGCAGTTCAAGCGATTAGCTGGAATGTTTCGCTTATCTGTTTGTGGGAAGCTCGTCAGAGAGGTCCCAATCAGGAAGTGACCTGGGGTTAAGACAAGGGGTACCGAGGGCCATCATTTGATGGTTTTCAATTTTCATTTTTTGATTATGTCCGTAATTTTTGGCGTTGATCTTACGCGCTTCATGACTTTTATTTATTTGTCCCTTTGAATGTTTTTCTCGATTTTGAGATGTTTTTGTCAATGCGTTTTCTAAATATCGTATTGTTCACCTGCTTGTACCGCGACCCGTCAATTGACGGCATCGTACGATTGAGTAACTGTAAAGTCTGCCAATGTTGTGAGCGAAATCAGTAATATATCCGCCGAAAAGATTCCCATAATAGCGCTGGGCTTTTATACTTACTATTTTTAGTGTTTTGACTTAACTATTTTTTACAGTGTACCATCTGTTGTGGTGACCGTAACAGTTGTAAGACTTAAAATGCACTTGGAGCAATATAAGTAACAAAGAACTTTACAATGTATCACTTTATAAAAACTGTGAATACGAAAAAATAGATTACCGTCAAATGACGGTTCGCGGTACCCGGAGGGGGGCCGTTCAGTCCGGTACCCCTAGTGTTAAAGGGAGAAGGACTTTGGGATCGGAGGACAAGGGAGCTAAAGGGCGTGAATTCAGGATTGCTTCAATCTCGACAACGTAGGTTTGAAGCTGTCCGTAGGTTAAAAGGGTATTTCCTGTAATTCGCGTGAAGTGTTTTTTAAAGGACTTAACAGCGGCCTCCCAAAGACCTCCGAAGTGAGGAGCTCGGGGAGGAATTAAACGGCAGTTAATCTCCTTCTTTGAAAGGAAGGCTTGAGTTTCCTTGTTTTTCTCGAATGAATCAATTTGATGATAGAGTTCGCAAAGCTGTCTGTCTGCACCGATGAAGTTAGTAGCGTTGTTAGGCTAAGATGGGTTGAACTTTGTTGTGGGTACCTCAAGGAATCTTTTTCGACCGGTTATAACCCTCCGGGCGCTGAACACCTGAAGACCTTCCCTTGTTAGTGATAAAGATTGGTTATTCGATAAAATTTGTTTATTTTATAAACAAAATTTAAAAACCAATGCATAGTTTGTCCATTAATAGATAGAAAGTAATAGTTTTACTTTCTGATCGTCTTCAAATTATATAGGTGATGAGGTTCAGTGGTGAAGACTTCTCGTTCGATATTATTTGTTTATTTTATAAATAAATTTTACAAAGATAATGCACAGTTTGGCCATTTACAAAAAGTAGGGTAAAAGAATACTTCCCGTCCGTCATTAATTTTTTTTTGACATCTCAAAAAAATCACCTGGAAACCATGAATTTATCAGATTTTCACAAAAATCTGATGCATTTTAGTAACGTAAATAGTCACTTCCGGTCCGCCATTTTGTTTGAAAAAATTTGGAGTCGATATTTTAAATAACTCACTCAAAACCCGTGAACTTACCGATTTACACAAAAGGCGGATGCATTTTAGTAACGAAAATAGTCACTTTCGGTCCTCCATTTTGTTTTTCAAAAATTTTGAGTCGATATTTTTAAAAAGTTACTTCAAAACCGTAAATCTACCGATTGGCACAAAAGGCGCATCCATTTTTGTAACACAAATAGTCACTTCCGGTCCGCGATTTTCTGTTTTCAACATTTTGATTCGAGATTTGAAATCAGCAAGTTCCAAAACTTAAGAATCACCTTCCAATTTTTAGATACGCGCATTTGTCTAGTTTTGCCGATTTCTCATGTAATCCAGCCCAATGTGCGATGTTGCGTACAACAGGAAGGTCTGGGATTGGTAGAACTGATGGAGGTAAATGAGTTTTATCTTTTAAATGGTAGATCGCGGAGTGATAATCCAGCCCACTTCCTATTTGTTAATGCAGTGGGTAGTAGTGTCATTGACTTGGTTTAGTGCAATGCTGAGGCATTAGGTATACTTGAAGACTTGATGGTGGATAAATCCACACACACCTCAGCTGGTGAATCAAGTGCGCTGACTGTAAAAAAAAATGAAAGCTTCTCGAACGAATTGTACTTGTCTCACAGACTTGAGGTTAATTTTGAGAAATTAGACATAGATTATCTTAATTAAAATCTTACCGAGGCTATTATCGACATCGCCAAAAAAGCAGACATGTGGTCAGTGGAAAAAAATGTTACTGAGAAATTTTACCGTGACAAACCTTGGTTTGATTCCGAATGCCGACAAAGCAAATCATATCTTTCTAATGCGTTGAAAGAAGCCAGCAGGGCTAATTTCTCGGATGAGGCTAAGTTGGTTTATGTCAAAGCTAAAAAATCGTACCAAGCACTGATAGCTAAGAAAAAAGCAAGTTTTGAATCCAATATTCTAATGAGCCTTGAGAGTGTCAACGATAGCAAAAAATTCTGGGATACTGTTAATAGATTCACAGGTTTAAAAATAAAATCTGCAGTCCTTTCTACAAAAGATTGGGAAAACTTCTTCCATCTAACACTTCCGCAATGACGTCTTTCACTGTCATTGCTTAAAGATGTGCTAACAAAATCTTTTTTTCAATTAACAAAAGTAAATTAAATAAGGCCCCGGAGCCGGATCAAATCTCAAATAATGTTTACAATAACTTGCCGCCCAATTGGCTTCTTTATCTCGAAACATTTTTCAGTAAAATACTTCAAAATGAATATATACCGCTCGAATGGACAAAAATATTTAACGCACATGATACGTGAAAAACAAGACCCAGCCAATCCCAATAACGACATACATATTGCCCTTCTAAACTCACTTCCTAAAATTTTTACGCAAATGTTGTTGGCTAGATTAGAAAAATGGGAGCTGTTGTGTCTCATTATTCTGGTAGCCCAAGTAGGCTTTGGCCGTGGTAGAGGCTGTATGGATAATATTCTCACCTTGGCATCTGTTTCGCAAAGGAGGTTGCCAATTTTGGGCCAAATGTGTCCATCTTAGAGAAACGTATTATCCCATGTTTTTTGGTACACTGATTCCAAATATGTTCTTAGTTTTTCTGTTAATTGCGTAGTCCATTGATTTGCGACGGAAACTAGTTACCCTTCAATAGCAATCGCGTTCAGAAAGAGGGCAGGTGGGGGTACATGCAACTTGGGCGAAAGAAAGAGAATAGGGGAAACAGATGAATGGTTTAAGGTCCAGAAGCTCTTATTACCGAACTCCAAGAATTATTCCACGTAAAAAATATTGGTGGCCCTAAAGGGGGCCGATTGTTTAATCTGAAAAAAAGATACGCGATGTCTGTTCATCGGTCAAGCCCAGGACCGCGCTAGGCGGCAACAACGAATGTCCCTCACAACAAATGGGTAGTGAGGGCCTAGGTCCCCGCTGGCGGCAACTCTGGATGTCCCGGTTAGTGTGGTTATTGCGAAATAAACAAGAAAATATTCCTGAAACTAGGTCAATAGATTAAAGCTGATTGATGCCCTGCTAATAAGCAAGCTCAGTATTCACAATGTATGAACTTTTCGACAACTTTACATACTTCTCAGATCTGGACGTTGTGGGCCCAGAATCCCATATGACATTGGCATCCTCCTTTACTTGCCAAAAAAAAAAGAATAGACATATCTATGCCATTGCGGTGGATTTTTCAAGAGCTAACCCATCGTTTAATCACTCTCACATCTAGTCAAAACTATTTGATATTGGGGTCAGCTCAAAAATAATTAGAATTCTAAAAAGTCTGCATGAAAGAGCCTCAACTTGCATTAAAGTGGGGAAGGAGTTCTCGGAGGAATTGCCGGTCACTGAGGGAGTTCCACAGGGAGAGATTTTGAGCCCAATCATATTTAAACTCTTAACCTCGGATATCGAGATTTTCTTTGGACAAAAAGGTTTCGTGGGTCTCAGAATCATGGGTAACATGGAGATTATTGTACTGATTTACGCGGATGATTTAATTATTTTTGCAAAATCTAAAATAGACGCAGTTAGAAAACTCAATGCTCGCCAGGAGCATTGTAATATAAACAAACACTCGGTTAATAAAAACAAAGCTAAATACACTAGATTCAAGAAAGGTCGGATCAGCTCAAAACTCCTAGGTCTGAAATATGATGGTAGCTCTTTGGAGTTTGTTCCTTGTTTTGAATACTTGGGTACGATTTTTTCTAGAACAGGTGCTTTCAACTTAGCTGGACATGCAGTAATTAGCAGAGCCAACTCAGCCTCAGCCTCGGTGTTCAATATTCTAACTTGAACTAAGTGCTCTTCATGGTTTTCCATTATCAAAATTCATGAGTCTTTCATGAAGAGTTCCTTATTGTATGCGGCCCACATTATCGGATTAAATTATCTAGATGTCTTTGAAATAGCACAAGTCCATTTTAAAAAAATCTTCTGTGCCTAACCAGAAATACGCCTGACCAGAAATACGCTATCCTAAACTTTGCATGCTAAAACTAGTCGAAAACGCAAACAGTAAAAATGCTAAATATAACTGGCCAGGTCAACTTATTAGACGTTTCGAGGGAGCGGGCATAAGCCACAATCTCATGCATCTCAATGATCCCAATCTCAAAAATCAAATCTGTATTATAGATGATAGATACCGTGATTTTTTCCATTCGCGGGATCTGTTAAGATTGGAAACCAGTAACTTTAGTTATATATACAGTCAAATTTTACACAATGATGCGCTAGCCCAGCAACATCTCCTATTCAAAGCTCCTTTCCTTTTCAAGCGCATTTTAGCTCAATTGAGAACTTTCTCCAGGCTCATCATTAAGGTGACCTCTAAAGCTGAAACAACTGTAATCGATCCACAATAGATTTGCCAATTACGTAGTCTAAGAGAAAATGAAGATCTTTTATACATCCTCCCCAAATGTCCAATCTGCTCGCCGATTAGAAATCATTGCTTGCGTAACATTGATATGATAACCGAGAACAATTTTCACTTCTTATTGTCAAATATAAACCCTGGAATGCTTCATTCCATACACAACTTTATTAGAACATGTTCGAAAATGAGAGCTTTCTCTCTATTCGAATAGTACACTCCCCAAACTCAACAAGTATGACCTAACAACCTATTGTACATACGATATTATAACTTTTCTTTCATTTTGATATTTATCTAAATTTTATTGATTGTTGTAGTAGTGGCCTTCCCTTGCCACAGAATCTTGTATTCTTTGAGACCCCCGTATACCAAATTTTGAATGGATCCGTTGATTTTTTAAAGTTTCGTCCGCCATATTGGATCCGCCATCTTGAACTTTGAAAGCTTTATATCGGCATTCGAACCAGTAGCCAGAAAAGCTTCTGCATTTATTTTTTCATAATTTTGTATCGCTATTCTGAATTTTTATACTTTCTATCGTTATGGCCGCCATACTGGTCGGCCATATTGAATTTTCAAAGTTTGATCTTGGAATTTGAACCAGTAGCTGGAAAAGCTACTGCATGAATTTTTTCAGAATTTTGTATCGCTATTCTGAATTTGCACACACATCCCTAAGGCACTATCTATCGTTATGGCCACCATATTGGTCGGCCATCTTAAAATCATGACATATGCCACTTTGCATTCAAAAGCCTATATTTCAAAGAAAATTTTGAGTGGTCGTAAGTTTACGTACGTCCTCTCAAACTTTGGGCAGAGGGGGGTTAAAACTGACGTGAAACGTCCCATATACGATAAAATAACACCTTCTTCAGCAAAATATCGATTTAAAGGGGAGAGTATATAATGAAAAACCTACGTA
>CAKNWW010127429.1:2242-14098 GCA_932074435.1 Andricus kollari | reverse complement strand
TTAAATAATTACATTGTTATGATATTATAATAATTTTAGTAATTTAAATATGTTATTTTTAGCAATTTTACTATTATTAATTATTAGTATAATGTGATTGTGATATCTCTTTTTAATGTTAATTATTCTTTTAAAATTTTAAAGTATACAAAATAAAATATTTTGGTGAAATTCTTTTAAAAATGCACTTTTCTCGAAGATCTTTGAAATTTTCGTTAACATGTGTTCTTTTACAAGTGGTTCGGTTATGGCACACAATGAGTCGCTCGTAAAAATTGAGTCTTTCTTTTTCTCTCCTTCTCTGTCTCTCGCTTAAAAATGTCCTTTTCTTAAAATCTGGCAATTTCTGAGAGTTTTCTTGTCTAAACTCAACTTTAGTATATGACGTGACTTTGGGAATGACGCATCGTGAATATTCAGTTTCTTTTGATTTTTCTAAATGTTACTAAATAAAAGTGAAATTTTAAAGTTTTGAAAGTGTTGTTTTTAGTAATAAATATAATAAATTTTGTTAACCATTTTGTGTGATTATTAAATTGTGTTGTTAACAATTGCTAGATTTTTAAATAGTGTTTTCCTAAATGTGCAAAGGAGAAAAACGTTAAACGTTAGATTGTGGATTTCTCAAAAGAAGACAAATACAGGGAGTTAACCTTTTTCTAATTTTTCAAAAGCGACTTTTCCTGTTTTGAAAACTGGGTATTAAACATACCGTTTTTTAAATACTTTAAGAATATTTTTAATTACTTAAGTCGGGTTTTGACACTCGGTTTGGAATTTAAAATTTTTCGAAAGTTTACATTGGGAAAACCAATACGTCGATAATTCGCCGATAAGCTGAACATATCCGGTGAAGCTGACCTTGCACATATTGAGTCGTAAACACGTCGTCATATTTTTTGTCAAACTTACGCAGTGGCGAAATATTAAATCTCTTGAATTTTTCAAATTTATTGAAAAGAGTCTTGAATTATATGGATAGATCATTTGTTGATATATCGATAGATCGCAAAGGTAAGAGTGGTAAGAGAGGTGATGGTGAGATATGATGTGTATCGCATAATTGCTTCATCTTATTAAATATTATATCAACCAAGTCTGTCGTTGTTTTTATTTTGCCTACGTCCACATCTACAAATTATTTCTAAAACCAATTATTTTCGATTCAATTAGTAGTAGGTTTAAATTTATGTGGATTTAGCGGGATTTAGGTAAACTAAGTAAAACTCGACATTACAACCCAGGCAGCGAATTACTGAAACACTTGGCGATTAAAATATAGTCTGAAATAAACTCTGGTGACGTAGAAAGTTTCTAAAGGAAAATTCAAGCAAATATACCATTCATCGTAATACAGGAACACTATTTGTTCAGAGAGTGACCGCTTCGACTTGGAAACGAACCTTGAGCTGACAATGAGCAAACGAGTCCATATTATCAGCCAACAACCATTGTTCTCACTTTTCCACTTGCTGATATCTAAAAAAAAATTATTTTTTTTCTTTTTCCAAGAAAGATTTACAAAGGAAAAAATTAATATCTTTGTTTCATCTTAACACAAAAGTATTTCGTATTTGTATTAAAATTTTTCGTTTGAACTTTATCATTTAGTATTTATAAAAAACAAGAATACCTAGGAATTTAAATTGGAGCCAAAAAAAGTTTTCTGATCAAGAGACTCTTTGTTAGGAAAACCAATAAATTGAGATGTTCAAAAATGTTTAAGAATTTTCTTTAAATAACACAGAAAAAATAAAGTTTCATTTTTAATAAAGAAAGGGCGTCAAAATGTACTGAAACAAAATTGAACTATGATTGGTTCACATTAAGTATTACGAATATTGAAAGAAATTCAATTATTTTTTCAGTTTTTACATTGATCAAGGGAGGGAACATAACTAAAGTTCACAAAATGAGTTTGAAAGAAAATGACCTGAAACCAAATTGAATTCCTAGTTTTTTTCTGTGAAGTGATGAAAGATTTACTTATAATATGTGAGGAAATTAATTTGACCATGGTTTTTTTGCTGTAAATAATGAAATATACGGGATTTGTGCAACTGGTAATTGTAAATCGGTCTTGGTAACGAGGTTGTCTCGCGCATATGCAGGGTTCAAACTACAACCTGTTGAGTTGAACGAAAGCACAGACACGCAAAATAAATTAAGGAGCTAACGAACTACATATATCTCGTTTTCAAATCTGGCACGTGGATGCCCTACAACAAATTAACATGTTGCACACAAAATAATTTGTCAACATTTGCTTGTATACAATAAAAAAAAAAAAAATTAATCTATGTGGAATTTATAAAATGGATATTGACTTGAATATCTGCAAACGGATGTTTTCTTTTCTTCTCACTACAAAGGAATAAAGAGCAAAGTTTATTCATCGCAGAAAAGAGGCAGGTGCGATGTACTTTGTACTAAGGTGCACTCTATCGAGACCACACTCAACAAGGTCAACTCATAAATCGATGCACCTTATCATGAAACAATATCGGTCTATTGATTTCATGAGGTCGGGTGCCGCACATTATGCTGATCATTTTATCGTTGGATTGCCTTCCATCGAAACAAAACACCAAGAAATGCATCGCTTGGAATTTAGAACGCGATACGAATTCTAAACTGATGCTCCAAGTATTTAATGAGTTATTCTATTTTTAGAATTGCTAGAAGGTGATTTTTCAAATTTAAACACTTTTAACGTTTTAATTTGATATTATAGGATAATGGAACCAATTGCTACAATTCTTTCCATTTTTACTATTTTTCCTCGTACACATGATGCTCAAGATTCAGAAGCTCAACTGAGACTCGATTAATGACCTTTACTACAAAATAACATATCCAAATAGGTTATAAGAAATGAACAGATTCCTTGGGAAATGGTTCCCCCTAGGTAATTGGTTTTCTTTTATTTTTACAAGTTTTAGTTTTAAATGTTTAACTTTGAAGGTGTCTGATTTAAAAGCTCGTAATTTCGAACGCTTTCAGATTTTTTCAGCGGTTTTTTCTGTTTGGGAAGAAACAGGCTCTTAATGACGTACCTTCCTAGCGGTACCTCATAATGAAACCTCGAATAAAACGTATGTGCATGTAGGGGTAATACGATACGGCGATATAAGTCAGAACCAGTGATTGTAGTCTATCCGCCAACTGATAATGACACATACAGTGTTGCCTTTCTTAAATAGATCAAACATATTTAATATTTATAGCGGCAATCGTTTTATGCACTGCTACCGTCTTATGCACCTTTCTTATTACCTTGATATGACTATTATGTCTCAAGAGTGTTATTAAAGAATTTGCTTAAGATGGCTTCCAAAGAAAATTAAATTATTAAATAATTAATTTTAGTTCTTGATTGCTAGATGGTTGAGTTTAAAAAATATATCTTTCAAGTATTATTTCGGACAGAAACTAGTACAAGTTGGAGAAAAGCAGAAAAATGTAAACAGAGAGCTATGAAATATACTGAAAGGTCGAATGATCTTTTATAAAAAGAATCTTTTCTAGCCCACACTCTACGCAATTTGTTTGAGAGAAGCAAACATTTTTATGTGTCTCACCTAGCACACAGCGTCCCAAGGACGGCCTTCGGAATTTGAGACGATCCTTCACAAATTAGTTGTTATGCCGATCGAGTTAATTAAATATTAAATATTTGCAAGACCTCGAAACTGAGTATTAATTTGTATCCTTAACGACAAATCTCTGAATCATAAAGCAGATTTTTTTTTAATCTGAATATGTGTAGCGACATGAATCGGAATCATGAAAATGTCAAGAATTTATATCTGCGACGTTTAAAAATCGTATAATTTCAAATTGGAAATGTTAAAAAGTCTACAGAGAAAAATAAAGTCTGTTAATGTTAAATTGTTACCGGGGTCACATGCTAAAATAGTGACAGCATATATAGCTTTTTCATTTAAAGCTTAGAGAATTGTCTGTAATCTTAACAAAATATTTTCTTCTGTAAATCTTACAAAAACTTTTATTAATACATACGGAAAATTCCGCAAATCTCACACAATTTTCTACAAACATTAGAAAAAAACACTTGCAGTTACGAGATTACGCGGAAAAAAATTATAGCCGAACTAGCGATATTTATCTTTGCCACAAATATCGTTGAAAACGAACCAACGACATTGGTAAAATCCTTAAATCAGGTATTTGCAGCAGAATTTCTTTCGAGTATTCTTATCAATGAATCACATTTATAAATGGTTAGAACAAAGATATTTATAGCTGAATTGCAAATATTTAAAGACTGAATATAGCGCTAATTATTATATAAGAATAATTTTGACGAGTTTTGAAATTTATAATTGATTTCACAGTTTACGCTACAATTACAAAGAGTTTAAAGTTCAAATCGAATTGAAAATGAGTGGAGTTAATATTAGAACTTGTTTTCAAATTTTCATATTTTGATCAAACTTGTCAGTTTTAAAAACAAAAATAACATTATTCAAATATATTTTAGTTTTATTAACTTAATTTTTCAGTATATACACATTTATTTGAACTATGAATTTTGTCCGTGTAGCAGAGTCTTTTTCGAAGGAGAATTCATTGGCGTATTACTCCGTACACATTACGCGTAATAATGCGTAATAACGCGCAATAGTCGCAAAATAGTGCGTAATAGTTACGAAATATAGCTTTATACTGTATTTTTGTTGCATTCTTTGCATACTCGATTCCCCACATTAACATTTTAAGGTCCTCAAACTCTTCGATTTTTCCATTTAATTTTTTGTGCAACAGTACATTAAAAATATATATACTTAATAATAATAAATAATTAGTTTAATGTAGAGTTAATTGATATAAACCATTAGTATAAACAAGTACTTCAGTATATAGTTCGCAAATGTTGAAAACACGGATTGCTTACCTAAAATGCCTTATATTTTGTATTAGGTTTGTAATTATTCATGACTTATCATTATAAGTTAACAATATATATTGTTATAAACAATTTTATCAATAAATTGTTAACAGAAAATATATTTGATTGTTTATAACAAATATATTAAACAAGTGCCGTTTTTCCCGTATTTTATGATCATAAATTTCCGTTTTTTTCAATGAGTTCTGTCGAAAGTAAGTTAACACTATTATTTAATCAAGATTTTGAGCTTATAAATAATTAAACAATTGTTATAAACAATTTGTTAAATAAATGCGCAATTGTAAATGTTTTTTACTTGGGTAAGTGCTTTTTTTACTCCAACGGTTTTCATAGTACCTCAGAAGTGATATTGTAAGAAAACAGTTTGGCAAGAATTTAACAATTATAATTTTTAATAACAAATAGTATAAAAAATGGCATAAACGAACATTTCTTATTGAAAACAATCAGTTTTCTCATTAAAGCTTCTTGAAATTTAGTAAACATTAATATTTGGTAGGGGAGAGTGGGGCATGGTGTCAGGCTTTGAAGGAAATGTCCTATAAAATATAATTCAAATGTGATTTTGATGTCTGTATTTTTTGGTGAAAAGCTCACATTATCAGGTCATATATGTCATTACTTAAATCCGGTTTTTAACATCGTCATTATTTGATATTTAATTAATTCGTTTGTCTCGCATTTCGACCAGCATACCCCATACCATGGGGCATGATGTCCCTCATATTACTGACGGTTTATTTGACAAATATGAACGTTGTAGAATAAAAAGCGTACAATATAATAATTCTTAAAAGTATAATGTAACGACAAAAAATTACTCGAGACATGATCAACACTAAATAAATGTTTTCTTATCAATCAAAGTAAAGTGTGTTGAAAAACCTAGTTATTACCTCTTAATCCTTGAAAATTCTATTCAGCGTGTTTAAAACAGGCATTGATCAATAATATTCGAAATCATATTTATTGAGTTATTGTTCAACCCATGTAATTAGGTTCACCCTAATAAATAAAGAGAATTGCTTGAAGTGTGTTTGTTATGGGAAACTATAATTAGGAATGGAAAAAAATTCATGTCTTTTTATGTTTTAACCTCAAAGTTTACATGCTGGTCTCTTTCAAAGGAATAACACATGAAATCGATCCGTTAAGTAAAGAAAATCCTTTCAAGTATATTTTAATAGAAAATTATAATTAGGAATGTAAATACATTTATAACCTTCATAACGACAATTTTTATATTTGTAGGTTATAATCGCGAATTTCACATGACAGCCTATTTCAAAGTAATTAAACGTGAACTTGGTACTTGCCGTATTATTATTAAATAAAACTTCAAATCACGTTTCGATGTTCATCATCTGTATAACTTTATTATTAACAACCTCGAATTTCAATAACCAGGACATAAATATATTTCGGAGGTCTTCTACATTATCGATCATATTACCGACCCGTTATCAAGCGTTTTATGCAAAAAACTAATATGGAAATCAACAAACGTGGGCGTTTTTTGTAATCGACACGATGCCCCACAAGGACACCATACCCCACTCTCCCCTATGCGTGTTACATCAAAGTTATAATTTTTATGAAAACTTTGTTCAAAGAATTCACAAATTCGACATCAGCACACGCTATCCAATGCTGATTTTGGAAACCTATGAAATTTTAATCTCAACATTCTCTGTATATTTTCTTTAAATTGGCTTATTTTTTTTATTTGAACTTTGTTTACTTGTATTCAGAAACTGAATGTCTTGAACGCCTGTTTTTATTTAATTTTTGAACTAATAATTGAATTTTTATCGCAATCCACAGGGAAGCTTGCTTCCATTTTTGGTTAGTGTCATTTTAAGATTGTCAGCTTCCACATTCATTTGATCTTACCTGGATAACTTTATTTATTCAACATTGTTCTACTTCAATCCAGCAACAGTTCAGCTCAGGAGCGAACTTTTGTTTCGTCTTTAAATATTAACTTCGAATTTGCAGAATGTTTTTCGCTCTTTGTAAAAATTCCCATTTTTTTGATTATTTATATTTCTGTAGTGCAACCCTTCAAATGATTAAATTTTGTATCGGAATTTTGTGTGATTAAAGAACATTTTATGAACGAAAAGCTAAAAATTAAATTCTATAATATTAATATGCATATCCTTAATGCAAATATTTCCCATGATGATTTATCTATAAATTGTAATTGTGCTAATGTTAATATTATTAAATATTTTTATCACGTAAAATTTGGATGAAAAATTAATGTTAACTAGCTTTCTTAAAATCTTTCAAGAAGATTTAATACGAAAATAATTTTTTTCACTAAGAATTATTCATTTCATTCATTTAGTTGCAAGTAGTTTAACCTAGATTTAGATTGTTAATATTTCCAAAAATATTTATTGTTTGTAACAATAACGATTTTCACAAAATAAAACAATCTTAAAGTTTACTTTAATTTATGAATAGTTATTTGAATTTAGCTACGTGGTTTAAATTTTACTTCAACTGATCTCTTTTTTCCTTTATTATATAACTGTCTCTAATGAGCCGATTACACAGTTGTTTAGAAACATACTTCTCTTATTTTACCTCCTTTTATGCAATTATGTTACACAAATTGCCTTTCTTGAGCATATGTTTTTTAAAAACTATTTTTTTAAAACATGCTTGTTCTCGAACATTCTTGTGCAGTTATGTTACACAATTTGACTTTTCTAAGCTTACGTTTTTTAAAAACTTTCCTTCCAAAAAAGCTAAAATTAAAATTTAGCTATTAATTATAATAGAAAATAATAAAATTTTAACCGTTTTTTCTCCTGACATTGATATATGATATGATCATAATATCCGTGTAATAATCGTGAAATTTTAACAGGTTGTTGACGAGTCGTTTCCCATTTGCTCTTTTTTCTCCTTGTAGAATTTCAGATTTGGTAAAGTTAAAAAATGGACAATATTTCGGATTGAATCAATGATAATTCTGAACTAGTCATCCGGATTAGTGATTGGTTTTGCTTTGTTTGCAAATTATAGGCAAAGTGCACTTCCGCAAATCCCTGAACGATAATTTCAGAGTTCGGATTGAAATTGACCTCACCTGCCACCTTCGCCACGCATCTCGGTCGGCAACCACGTTTTCCTGTAACCCTGGACGCGATATTCCATTCCGGCTCACCTCAACATTCTATCTCGATGTCGCTGCAGATAAAGTAATTTCAAGTAGGCAGGCGGGGCAGTCAGGTTTTAGTTTGCGTGTATGTGGATCGTCCTTGTTCTTATCCTCGTCCAAATCGTCCCCCTGCGAAAATGATAAAGATCGCCGAGGACATCCCCTCGTCGTCTATTATTTTTCCCTCGGGATATCGACAAGGCCTATTTGCCCCTTTAATGATTCCACGAGGATAATCATAATTGCGATATTGCGTATAGAATTATTACTCGCAGTTTTAAATATAGAGTCTTGTATTTTAAGTGAACAAAAATAATATTAATTAATTAAAGCAATTGGAAATTAAGGATTTAAAAAGGGGGCATAAACCCGGTTTATGTCCAATTTGTAAAAAAAATGTAAAAGCAATCATTAAGAAATTTTAGAGTTTCTGGCAACACACAATCTTCAAGCAGCGTTAGTCAGAATCTATAAAGACTTTCATCGCGCATAAAATTGAATACCCCCGACATTGTTTTAATTTTCTGCACGACCTATGTTTTGTGACAAGGGGGAAGAAACGAAAGGGGAAAAGAGTCGGCAACTAAGCTCGAGGTGATTCAAAGCAGTGGTAAGGTCGTGTCTAAGCTTATTTTTACGTCGCATTTGCCAAGCGTTTGTTCCAGAAACGAATCATTGTGGTCTGCAGAAATACGCAAGTATCAGGGGCGTATCTATATTTGATTTTGAAACAATTTTAAAAAAATGTGGTAGACAGCTGGTCCAAGAAATCTGGGGAAAAATGGTAAATCCTAAAAAAAGGTTAAAGAGGTAGGATAAGTTTTTTCTCTGGGCCCAGGTTTCATGCTTCAGGTTTAGGACATCTAATGTTAATAATCATGCCACTTATTTACATGGAATCGGTAATTTTATACTGAAAATGATCCATATATTCAATGTAAAACGGGATGACCATTAGAATCAGAGTTCCTAAAGCAAAAATTAATTGGATTCTTCTTAAGGAAATTTCTTCCGTGGTTCAATTAATAAAAAAACGATAAAAAGCGCTCTTTGATTATCGTAACTATTTTTATTTTTCATATATTTCACCACGGTGTAAAATCTTTTACTACCATGAAAATATGGGGAAGTATTTATAAATTTATTCCACGAAACCTGAGCCTATAAGAATACAGGTCAGGGAATTCTGGAAAGTCAGGTAATTTTAAAATGGTCAAAAAAAGTCAGGGACTGTCTGGAAAACCTGAAAGAACCTTGGAGGTGGGACAAGTTTGGAACATGAGTATTTTTGCACCCAGAAAATAGGCTCAATAATTCGATTTTCTCTATTTATATATATATATAACTTTTAAAATAAAAATCTATTCAGCATTTTGAAGTACAACTATTGCCCTCTCAAATCCCTCTGAGTTGGCTCAAATATCTTAAATAAATCAATAAATATAGAAATAATAATAAATTAAATATATTGAACATACTTAATTTATTTAAGATATTTGAGCCAACTCAAATGGATTTGAAAGGGCAAGAGTTGTGCTTCAAATTGCTGAATAGAGTTTTTTGAAACAAAAAAAAATCGTGACGCTAAATAACCTCAAATATAGACCAAAATCGCGATTTTTGAACTTTTAGGTTAGGATATCTCAAAAGCCTGACGTGTTAGAGAAATTCTGAGGCCGGACGCGGATTCAGCATCAAAAATTCTACGGGAAATCATATATCACTTGCTCATAACAAAAAAAAATATTGTTTTTTGTACCACTATTTGTATTTGCAGATTTGGTTGGCGTCACTGGTCATTCCAATCCTCTAGCTTCTAGCCGTTCAAAAACTATACAACGCACTGCAAGGAT
Organism: Andricus kollari; assembly: GCA_932074435.1. Taxonomy (NCBI): domain Eukaryota; kingdom Metazoa; phylum Arthropoda; class Insecta; order Hymenoptera; family Cynipidae; genus Andricus; species Andricus kollari. Next base: position 4,134 of record CAKNWW010127429.1, on the reverse strand, counting down.
TGAGTAGGTATTATACTTGAAGGGGTGGGGCTGTTTGTATTTGTGATGTCACCTTGGAGTGTTCAATTGTTGTGTGATGATCTTTAACGAAAAAGAGGAGGGGACGAAAAAGTGTTGAAAATAGCGTGACGTAGTTTTTGAACGGACCCTAACAAAAAAAAACATTTCTTCTGCGGCCACTATCGTTTTGCGGCCTTCGCAGCAGCAGATTGTGTTTCTCCAATTTGGGCGTGAAATTTGAATTTGTAAATGGGAACTCCTTGATTCTTTCATAGTCGAAATAGGAACCGTTTTTAAATGCATGACAATAATGAATTTTGATAATTTGATCATATTTAGATAAATCGTTATCAGAAAAGAAAAAAATCTATTTTTGGCAGAATTGCGCCGAGAGGATGGTGCAGACAAGATTATTAGTGCGATGATATCAAACCTCTGGCAGGGGATCTGGGGATTGCACGATATATCGACAATAACGACAACGGCAGCCGGTCACTTTCAGACCCGCGGGGTGTACGTACCGCAAGTAGGTATATATATATATATATGTGTCTGCTATATATATATGTATTTTTCTGCCGTCCAAGGACGTGAAGGCCTTGATTGTGTGACGGTGGAGTAAACATGTCTCGTCCGGTCTGGAATCGGTCTGGGACCAGCAGGGCCGTGCCATCATCGGGGCCGGATGGGCACGTGCCGCGGAAATCGCGTGTCTGTGGTCAGCTCTGAAGGAAACCCTATGAAAGAACCCCTTTGTTCAAAAACTCATTCAAGCTTTCAAACTAGCATTTTTACGGCAAAGAAAATTTCAGTTCATTCACACATCTAATTTGCAGTCTTTATTACAATGAGATAACAAATTGCAAGAGAATAAAGTGACCTTGTGTGCCGTCAAACCATTTTTCAAATTTATGGCAAACAGATGGCTGCTGTGTTTATACTGTTGTAGACTCTGTAGAGGAAAAAATTCAGGCAGACTTTAGATCATGAATATTTCACTTTTGCGTTCAAACTACGAGGGTAGACGTCATGCCTCGTTATGGTAATCAATTACAAATTAAATGCCATCAAGTTGGATTTATATCTCTTTTTCGATATAAAAATGGGTCTCGTGGTGTACGCCCCTGTTGAAAATAACACACTGCGTTGGCAACAGATTGAAGGAAAGTCAAGGTGAAGAAGAAATGTAAAGTGCAAAAGTCGAACGTCTCTAAAAATCGGACCGACGGCAATTCTTTACGAGTGAAAAGAATCTCACTGTTATAAACGAGGATTCCGCCTAAAACCTCAAAGACAGCACAGGCCGCAGACTTGTTTATCCTTTTTTCTCCCCGTCTGCACGCTTTATTCGCGAAATTTAACCAGATTACGAAAGGGTAATTGATACGCCGACTTTTACGAGGCACCTCTGTCACAGTGAGATAGGCCAGAGATCCTGATTTATAAATACGTGTATCCTCAGAAGCTTCTTCGAGGGCAAATATACACGTACAAATGTTATTACAAAACTTTCACCAGCTGCAATTTAGAAACCTTTCATCAGCAATTAATTTTAGTATCCTAAATTATCTCGGGGTGATGTATAAAAAATATAAATCTTGGTTTCTTGAAGTAAAATCTCTTTAGTTTAAATTGATAATATAGTTATAAATTGGTTATGAATTTGAAATTATACAATGTTGAAGATGTCAGTTTAAAATTATTCAATTTCGAATGACGCGGATTTTTTCTTTGACTTAAAGTATATCTGATCATTTCCACCTAATACAAAATCCCAAACCATATGAATATTAATATGAATGAAACCTGATTACACTCTTAATTTATGTCTAATATTTTGTCTATTTTACAACCTCGCAATGGCGCCTTTACAGCCACTAAAATACGTTCTT